>JANIIA010469667.1:0-17879 GCA_027478495.1 Erythroxylum alaternifolium | reverse complement strand
TTGGAATAGCCAATAGGTATGAGACTGATCTTTGAAGATTGGACCGATCGGCCTGTGGGTCATTACGACTGAGCTCGGGCCCAGCACGAACGACCCGACCAAGTTAGTAAAAAATGTTTCGGACAATGAACAGTATAGTATTTGGGCCATAAACAATCTAACCTCATGTATAGTACCAAACAATAACTATTCCCATATTGGCCTTGTTTGATAAATAGCTTACGAAGACAATTTCAGCGGTTTCAAACCTTTTAATTGATTGAACATATCAAACAATCAATAAAAATATTTAGTAAACGATTAATTGAGTTAGCGGATTTAACTTAATTAGCTGAAAAAGAAAACGCTCAAGTATATGCAAGGACGGATGCATGTTGCATTTGCCCTCATTGCCTCCAAAAACATTTCATAAAAATATTATTATTTTAAATTTTGATCCCATAATTTTTTAAAAAATATTTTGCCCCCATTCGAAAAAATTTCTGAATACATCCCTGATTATATGAGTGTTTTGCTCAGATGATAAATATGTAATATGCAAAAAGTCAATTATACCCTTTATTTTGCTCTTTAAAATATAACTGTCAGGTTCGTGACGAGAATTGTCAAAGGCGTGCCTATGAGTCTTTTTTGGTTTCTTTTTATTTTTTATCAATTTAATTTTGTCAGGACACTTATTTTGATTTTAAATTAAGTATCACAGGCGTGACATAAGACACTTATTTTGTTTTTTTTTTATCATTTTAATCTTAATTTTCAATAAAATTTTTAAGAAAAAATTTAAAGTTTAAAAATTGATTAATTTATTAAAATTGTTTAATAATTGATTTATTAAAATTAAATATCTAAAATCTAAAATCTTATGAAAAATTCAAAGAAATACTAAGAAATAATACTCATGTTTTTATAATTTTTTAAAGTCATATCCTTATAAGTCATTTTATACATAAACAACTAACATTAAACAGTTAATTTTATTAAACATCTTTAATAAACAACTGATATTATCTGCTGGTCAAATCAATTGGTATAATCCACTATTAGCTAACCACTAATAGAATCAGCTAACAACTAATACAATCAACTGATTGTCAAATAGGTCATTAAGTCATTCAAACTTAACTTTTCAACCTTCAAGTTCTTTAAAAGACACTCTTACAAACATTTTACTAAAAATTATTTAAAAAATTTTCAAAAAATGTTTTGATTATCAAAATTTTTTTCTTTAAATCTTTTCTAAATTTTTTTATTATAATAAAATATATACAACATGCCTTACAAGTAAACAATGACACAATGATTCAGACCCTAGTTCATCTATATAATAAAGATAAACTAATAAGAGATATTACGATTATTTTGTTATAACTTGAGGTGTTTGATTAATCTCTTGAGTTGCATATAGTCTCTATTTTGCTCATTTTCTTTATTTTTTGATTACTCAATAGATTAAATTTGTTCATTTTCTCCTTTCATTGAACTTGATCTTTCACATATTAATTTACTATTATCACTAAAAAATATTAATAAAATAAAATATTTATCATAAAAACATATATGATTTAACACATTTTATAAATCATAATTTGACATGTACAAATTAATCGAATTCATTTGACCCATTATGTTGAATTTAAATAATGAAAGGTTTAAATTTAAAAATAAACACGTTCAAAATTAAATTTGTAAAATTTTAATGTCAAAAGTACCTGACCTAATCAATTGAGAAAGAAAACAAGTTTTAGAATAACATTAATAGAATCCTTAAATAGTAAAAACTAAATCATAAGGAATTATACCGTACCTTTCTTACATGGTTCACTAGTAAAAACTATAGAAGGATAGAGCAAACCCACGACGACTGTACCTTTTGTTCCCTCCGTAGATTATGGTGAATGGGGAAGCCTCCCTCTCTAAAGATAAAATCTTAGCTCTCAGTAGAGAAGCCCTTCGAGGCTCCCCGGAGAGGCACCCTAATATGAACCCAACAAAGGTATGGGAAAATACGGCTTCTACTCATATGGATGGGTCATGGTATAGATTGAACCCTAAACAACACAATAAAGGGGCTTTACATCACTATCACAATGTTCTGAAAGATGGGGTCTTAACTCTTCCGATTGAATTGCTAAAGGCCGGAGTGAGAGTGTGGTCGTCAACTCTGATCAGTTTCTTCTGGTCGAAAAAACCAGCCTTCCCGACTGTTAACGCATGGGCTAAAGCTAGGTGGGGAAAATGGCTCAATTTTATTCAAATTTACTGATGACTCCTGCTTTTCAGAGATAGTTAAACAAGGTCCTTAGCATTTCAGTGACCAGCCGTTGTTTCTGGAGAAGTAGAGATCAGGAATGGACATGGATCGAAGCTTATTCGAGGTCATCCCTATGTGGGTTCATTTCCATAACCTTTCGATGGAGTTCTGGATTGTTGCGAGTCTCAATTATGTGGCTAGCTCCCTTGGTAAGTCGGTTTGTTTGGATTCACAAACTGCCTCTATGGAGAGGATATGATATGCAAAGTTATGTATAGAAATTTCTAAATGTGTGGTTTTGCCTGATAGCCTTCCAATTCTTAGGCAGTTGAGACTGGGAGGATGGAGAAAGTGGTGATTCCTATAAGCTATCCCTAGAAGTTGAACAACATTGTGAGGAAATGGGTTTCCACAAGCAGGGTTCTTCACTCGGGATGGTATGAGCACATTAGTAATGAAGTTAGATGTATTTTAGAAAAGGAGTCGGTGGGAGTCATTAATGTCTCTTATAATGTTCCCTTGGATAAGGAGTGTAGTTCGCTGATTATTTCTAAGATGAAACATGTCATAGTTGACAAAGGAGAGGGGTTAGCCTATGTGGAGATTGTTGTTGGTTCTTCACTGTTGATCTAGGATGGGCAGATAGTAAGTAATAATTTGCTAGGACCACTGCAAAAAGATGGGGTAGTTAATCATGTTGATGACAATAATTCTTTATCTTGTGAGGATGCAATTGTGTGGTTGGGGGTTAGGAATTTTAAGATGGTTGATTGTTCTGAGATGTCTTCTGTCCAGTCCCCTACTGGTTCTGGATTGGGAAAATGTAATGTTATGCAGGAACCTTCAAACTGTGAGGTGTTTGACAAACATAATGATGCTAACTTTTCTATGGGTTGTGAGGAATCATATGTACAGTTGTAGGTTGGGACATCTGAGGTTATCATAGAAAGCATTCTTGCAGAGGATGAAACTACTAGTGTTGTTGCGGGTGTGCTTAATGGTGTTGTGGATGTAGTTACTGGTGATGAAGATCATGTTAATCAACTAGTGGATTTGAGGATCGAACAAGTTGTCACACATATTTCCTAGGGAAAGGAAACTCTTGACAATTCTAGTGCAGACCATTTGGAGAATGTAGATAGTGGCGCGAATGATTTTACCTCCCAATATTTGGAACATTGTCTGATGGATTGAACCAACATGCTAACTCCAGTTGCAAATGTTGGGAAAACTGAGAATCAGCAGCCAAGAGATATCGAACAAATAGAAGATTGTGATACCTCACTAGCTGTAGCTCATATCCTAGACATCTTTGGCAATTTTTGCGTGGAATTCAAATTTGCATAAAGGAAATCAGTTAGGAACAAAAAGCAAAATCTCAAATACCAGAAATGGTGAATGAGCTTTCCTATGAAGATAAAATTTCAGTGGTGCCTATATTTTGTTTCTTATTGCTGTATATTATGCAGATAATCATACCATCTTCCTTAAAAAATTTTTGTTCTTGAGTCATATTACAATATGATGGTAGGCTTAAAGCTTTGAACTCGTTGTAACGTCGATTTAGTTTTAACTATAATTTAAATTCTTTTTTCATTTAAAAAAAGGAATCCTTAATTAGCATGATAAATAAGCCAACTGAAGTTTATATTTATTTGAAAGTAATTTTACCTTTTTTCTTTTGTGAAATGTCTTCTCTCCACTTCTTTTTTATTTAATTACACTCACTTAATAAATCATTTTCCTCGTCCCACCTAATATTCTTATTTCAAAGAAGAAACATTGGTTTTTTACTTTCATTGACAAACTTATTATGCTTATACTTACAACGCAAAACTTCTTTCATTATAATTTAGTAGGGCAAATCCTGCTTTCATTAACACGCTATTTTGTAACAAATATTCTTTCTTATATGATTCTATATTGTATAGAATAATTACTTTGGGTATAAATTAGAAAGTTTTTTTATTTGTTTTAAAAGTGTTATATAAAATGTTTAAAAAATTATAACTCAATTCCATGTCTATAAGTAATTATAATTTATTTAAATTTCAATTATAACTCACTAATTATTTTATCTTTTATTGTTAATCTTTAGCATGTTATATATGTACGTCATTTTGTATTACATTACCTATTTGTATTTTTTCTTATTTATACATATTAATTTTTAATTTTCTAATTAATTTTGTTTTAATTAATGAATAAATATATTTTTATAATATATAATTATTATAAAATTTAAATATAAATTTCTGACTCAAGTTTAAATTTAAACTTGAGTCAGAAATTTGGTAGATCAAAGTTTCATTCAAAATATTCACTATCAGTTACATGATCGACTTCCCATTTTCTAGTAACAAGACATTAGCACTATGGTAAAGTAGAAAGATCAATTATAAAAGCAAATCTAATTTTAAATCAAGAAAACCTGATATGTTTTGTCTTTAACTATGTCCTTTCATCTACTCACTGGCTAGGGTACTACTTCTACTGCAGCACTGCCTACTAGTTTTAAACATTATTTTTACCATTAAGTACTGGTGGTTGGGGAAGCTGAAGAAAACTCCATCAGTAATGGAGAATGATTTTGTGAGATGAAAACTACATTACATGATTTCTATGTGGTACTTTATGTCTACTAAGAAAACCAAGTAAGGGATGACGAGAGATACTAGCTCGTTTAGTCAAGAATAAGGTTCCTATCAAAGAGGGAGACCACGATTGCAACCCTGGAGCGGGTTATGGAGAGGGCCTCGCAGGTCTCGCCTCTAGAGCTGGACCTCATCTCACGAGCAGATCAAAGTCTCTTTCTGGATCTTTTTTTGGATCCATTTCTAAGTATGAGAGAAGCAGTTAGGCTCATGTCTAGTCTCTTCTATTTTATTTTCTATTTTATTTCTTTTTTTACTTAATTTGTTACAAAGATTCTTTTTCTGTTTTTGTTTATAGAGTTTTGTTATAACAAATTATGTACCTAAGCCTATAAAAGGTGATTATCCTCTCTAACAGATTTTGAGCCAAAAATTCTTCCTTCATCTGTTTTTCAACATGATATTAGAGCATCGCCTCTGGCTCCCTTTGCTTATGTTTTATTGCTTCGTTATCTTCAGTTAATCAACCTTTTGGTTTTTTTTTCTCTCTTCATCATGGCCGACCACTCCCATGGCTCTTCCTATGCCAACATCATTGCAAATCAAGGGCAACAAAATCAAAATATTTTAAGACTAGAAGATCAACTTGTTAGCCCTTACTATTTATACCCAAATGAAAATCCTTCTCTAATCCTAGTCTCAACTCTCTTGATAGGAACCAACTATCATTCATGGGCAAGATCAATTCGCATGGCATTGTTATCTGAAAACATACTCAAATTTATCGATGGCACCATTCTAATGCCTCACAAGGATGATCCTCTTTTTGTTTATTGGGGAAGGTGTAATACTATGGTGCTCTCTTGGTTACTAAGATCTGTGACTGACTCAATAGCACAAAGTGTTATTTGGTTTGATTCTGCAGTAAATTTATGGAGGGATTTAGAGGGAAGATTCTCACAAGCAGATTCATTCGGAATGCCAAATTTACAAGAGGAAATTTACAGTTTTAGACAAGCGACACTCTCAGTTTCAGATTACTACAGTCACTTAAAAATGTTGTGGGATGAGTTTTCCAATCTCAGACGTCTACCCAGGTGCAGGTGTGAACCACAATGCTCTTGTGATCTTATTACTACTATTAAAAATTATCAGGATGGTGATTGTGTGATCAGGTTTCTTAGAGGATTGAATGAGTCTTATTCTACTTTAAATTCACACATTATGCTAATGGATCCTTTGCCTACCAGCATGAAAGGCAATTGAATACTACCTTGCCTAACAATCTATCTACCTCTACTATTGAACCTCAACTTTCGTCTATACCAAGTCAGACCCTAGAAAATTCAACCAACAAACTAAAAGACCCATCTGCACTTTCTATGGTAACAGTGGACACATAGAATCCAAATGTTACCGAAAACATGATTTTTCCCCTAATTTCTCAACAAGCAACAGAAATATCTACTCAACCTGAGAAAATGGCCAAAACAGATACAAAGCTATCAATCAAATCGAAACTAACCTGGATAATATCCCTTCTGAGATGAATTCCCAATCAGTAAGAGAGCCTTCCCAAGAAGTCACTGGTTACAACCTTATTGCAGAACAATACACAGTTAATGCACCTACTACAAAGGGAAGGGGATTCAAAGGGAAAAGGAGTCATTACCTCTCAGGTTAACATAATTTCCATTGGTCAAAAGGGTATACACAAACCTATTCTATCATCTGATCCTTGGTCATTCATATGGATTATTGATTCAGGGGCTACATACCACATCGTCTGCTCCTTAGATCTCTTTATAACCTGTAAACCAGTGGGCAGCTTAAATTTCAGGTTACCAAATGGTGCTCTTGCCTCAGTAACTCATGTTGGGATCGTCCATATCTCATCTCTCATCCTTACTGATGTTCTATTTATACTTAATTTTTCTTTCAACTTAATCTTTATCAACAAACTCACTTATTCTACTCAATTTTAGCTAACCTTTACCTCTACATTTTGTCATATTCAGGATACCAAATCAATAAGGATGATTGGTTTTGCTAGGCAAACCAATGAACTATATCATCTCTCTCCATCTACCCAGGACACCAGCCACTTGCCTTGCGGTATCTTCATATACCAAGAAAATCTTTGGCATAAGAGACTAGGCCATTTATCCAATCAAATACTACAAAGTCTATCCAAAATTGATCCATCTGTAGTTTTTCAGTTTGTTGAATAATGTGAAGTTTGTCACTTCGCTAAATAAAAGAAATTACCTTTTCTTTCTAGTAAATCAGTTGCTTCTACTTGTTTTGATCTAATTCTTTTTGATATATAAGGTCCCTATTTGGGTTACCACATACAATTCTCAAGAGGAAGCTTCGGACATAAATGCACTAGTTATCCTTTGTGTTGATGAAGAATACAACTTATACATTCTTAATAGAAACCAAAGGAAAAGCAAAGGTAAAGCCCTATAAATTTAAACGTAAAAAACCTAAATTTCTTCCACTTGTAGATGTTAATCAATCTAATATTACTAGAGGTCGTGAGGATGTTATAAAGAGTATGAGGTGTTACTTCTGTAAGAAGAAGGGACATAAGAAGATAAAAATGTCAGAAGTATAAAACCTAGAAAGAAAGCAAGAGTTATTAAATAAGTCCTTGGCTTGTATGATATATGAGCCTAATCTTGCTATAGCCACATTAAGTTCTTATAGGCTAGATAATGGAGTCTCTAATCATATTGCTTCCATAATGCAAGGATTTATACAAAAGAGAAAGCAAAATAGGGAGGAGAAAAAACTAATGGTGGGCAATAACAAAGAAGATGATGTAATCTCTTGAGGGGATGTTCATTTGAATTTTAATACAAGGTTTAAGATTGTATTAAATGACATGTTTTATATACCATCATCTGGATGAAATTTGATCTCTATATTTGTTTGGGATAAAGAAGTTTATAGTTTTTCCATTGAAACTTCTATTGTAAAGTTATCTTTCAATGTAAAACATATTGGTACTGCCTTCTTGTCATATGACTTATATAAAATGTGTATTGCTCCTAATGAGATGTATGCTTCTTCAAATATTGTCGAACAGATCACTGATAAAAGAGAAGTTATACATATTGTGACATAAAAGGATGTGTCACACTTTCAAAGATAGAGTTGAGAGATTGGTTAATGATAACATTCTCTTAACTTTAGATTATGATGATCTGGAAATATTTGTTGGCTTTTGAAAGCGTAAGTTGAGTACAATAAAGAAAAAAGGGTCATATCGTGCTTTTGGCTTATTAGAACTCATACATATGGATATACATGGACCTTATAAAGTTACATCGTCTAATATTTTTTGACATTTATTAATGACTATTCCCATTATAAATATATGTTCTTATATAAAGAAATGTCTTAATATCTTCATAAACTTAAGATCTTTAAGGTTGAAGTTGAGAACCAATTGAAAAAGTCAATTAAGATTGTCATATATGACTATAAAGGTGAATATTATGGCAAACATGGTGTTTCAAAATAAGAAGGCATGTTTTCTAAATATGTAGAATCATATGAAATAGTGGCTCAGTTCACTATTCCAAGTAGTCCTGAGTAAAATCATGTGACTACAAGAGAAAATTGCACCTTAAAGGACATGACAAGGTCAATGAAAAGTAAGACTAATTTACTTGATTACCTACCTAATAGTGTCCTAAGTAAATTAGTTTCAAAGACACGTTTTGAAATTTGGAAGGGTTGGAACTTAGCCTCACTTATCTTCGTGTATGAGGCTACCTTATTGAGGTACCTTTGTTATAATATTTATTAAGATAAGTTGCATTCTTGTTCCACTCGTTGTTATTTTGTAGGACATCCTGACCACTCTAAGGGATGCATATTTTACTGTAGAGATGGAAGATTTAGAATAGTCGAATCATAAACATTTAAGTTTCTAGAGCATAATGTCTGTGATGAGGGTGGTCCATCTCATCTTGATGAGGGTGGTCATTCTTACCCATGAAATGATAGAAGGGTGGATACTATATTTATTTCACATCCATCACTTATACATTCAAAACTAGTGAATCAAGGTCTTAGTATCATACCAGTATAGAGACAAGAACCTATACCTATAAAAACTAATGTTTTTGAGGTACAAGAGAATATTAAACATGTCTAATTAAAAAGATCTACTAAAGTGAGAAGACATGCTATCTCATTTGATTATATAATCCATTTAGGTGAACAAGATTATGATATTGGATATGTAATGGATCTGATTACTTTTACAAAAGTTGTTTATGGACCTCATGAAAATTTTTGGTGGGATGTAATGGGAGATGAGATGTAATCCATGAAGCATAATAAGGTATTAGAGCTTATGTATTTACCTCATAACTATAAACCTATCAGTTGTAAATGAATTTACAATACCAAAACGGAGTCTCATGATACAGTTGAGCGGTTCAAGCTTGTTTAGATGCTAGAAGGTTCACTTAGAGAGAAGGGATTGACTTTAATAATAATTTTTCTCTTATATCCTTTAAGGATGCATTTAGTGTAATTATGACAACAATGCTTTATTATGATATGGAGTTATATTAGATGGATACAAAGAAATAGTGGATATGAAAAATGTACCTTATTTTAGTGTAGTTGGTAGCCTGATGTATGTCCAGGTGTGTATTAGACCAGACATTGCATTTGTTGTTATAGTGCTAGCTCGGTATCTGACTAACCCAGGAGTAGACCACTAGAGTATAGTCAAATGAGATTTGAGATATCTGAAGGGAACTAAGGATTCTATATTGATGTTCAAAAAAGTCAACAGTTTAGACCTTATAGGTTATATACATTTAGATTTTGCTATGTGCTTAAATGATAGAAAGTCCATATCAGGGTACATTTATATTTAACAAATGGTGTAGTATCATGCGAGAGTGCAGTAACTTCCCTGACTATGTATGCAAAGTTTATGACATGCTGGGACTATTTCACAGGTGGTTTTGGTTTAGGAACTTGATTTTTGAGTTATCTGTGGTTGATTAGGCTGCTCTACCTATTTGGTTATATTATGATAATCTTTCTGCTATATTGTTCAATAAGAATATCATAAGGTATAAGCATTTGGAGGTTAAGTATTTGACCATAAAAGAGTTAATACAGAAAGGATACATTGAGGTGGAGCATTTAGAGACTGGGTGCATACTTGTTGATCCTTTAACTAAAAGACTTAACCAAGTTATTTTTCATAGGCATCTGCATACTATGGGTTTACTGAAGTCCTTAGACACTATTATTTAGGGATCACTGTATTTACGCTTGATATATTTGTACAGATTTCATTTATTGTGATAGTATATTTTTATACATATTGATGATCATCATTTTGTTCTTAATCATACAGTTTCTTGTACATTGTCATCATAAAGGTGAAAGTCTTAAGATCTATATTGATCTTAAGCATTTTAAAAGTCATTGGGCATATATATATCGATTGACCTTGACTCTATATCTTTAGGACACATTCAGACACATACATAAATCCATGAATTTGATATGGCATAGGGGGATATAAGTATTTAATCCCATAAGAGTTTTCTCTAATGTAGGTTTGTATTCAGTGAGAGAAAACAAACTTCTTATATGTGATTTAGTGTAAAATTCAGAGAAATTGAGACTGATAAATGCAAAGATGATACATTTAAGATCATATAAGGATCATCACAGTTTGCCACACTCCATTTTCTCATTCATGTTAGTGAAGTATTAGATATCGATATGCATGATTGTATTGGATCTGTATCGCATATGATATATGCATTTGATATTTTTCAGTATGAAAAGCCTTACGGGATGGAATCATAGACTTTCCGTACCTTTGGATCAAATATTTTAATGGCATAAACATATACAACTTTCATAAAGGCTGATCAAAAGTTTAAGGAGCTTGTTCAAGTAGTTCAATAGCTTCTTTTCATGCAATAAAAAGCAAAACAGGTATTTTTTACATTTTCTCTATTAATAAAAGTTCATGGTTGATCTTGGGTCCATAATTAAAGTTCATGTTATAACTAATCCTTATTTGCTTATAAAAAACTTATTTTCTTTTTCAAAGTCATTGAATTTTAGGCTCAATTATATAATTACTATTTATGAGCTTCAATGTTATTAAAATTCAAATTAATGGTAAAGATAAGATCAAGATGTTACATATTACATATTGAAATAAAATCACAACTAAAGATTAAAAGAATGTTTATAAAAGAGAGTCACCTTAAAGTAGGTGGATATTACTACTTTCATAAATTTATTCAAAGAATAGTTTGCATACTTAGTACCTTCTTTCTTAATTTGATTTTCATATTATCTTTACCTAATAGTAATTTAGATTTAACAAGCTTACACCAAACTTACATAAAATTCAATTTACTTCTAAGAGATTTTTTCAAAAATTTAAATAAATCCATTTAAGAAAACTTTAAACTAGTTAAGATATCTTATTTAGAGAAAGAATAATAGATACTTAAAATAACAACTCGTAAAATTGACTTAAAGAATAATTTGAGAACTAAATGCTATAATCAAAATATTGTGACAATAAGTCAACTATTTAATATAAGAAAGGTAGCAGACACAAGAATGACAACATATCCATAACTTACACCATTTATTAGAAGGAGCATAATTGATACCCTTATAGTCGATAACTTCAGAACATGACATTTTGGGGGTTAGCTTGATAACTAATAGTACTTTAATCTTTAATGTCTTGACATCATAATTACCAATCATATTTAATATGTTAATCATATACACGTATGATGGAATGCACGATTTAGTTGATCATGTTCATAGATATAGGGAACTTATAAACTTACATAGTGTGTCTGATGCACTCAAATGTTAAATCTTCTCTTTTGTTTTAACTAATGCAACTCGCTTATAATTTTAACACTACCTCTAATATCGATTGCCACTTTTTGACAATTAACTGTCAAGTTTAGATCATATTGTGAGAATGCTTATTTAATAATTATAGCTCGAAAGTAAAAGGAAAGTTTTAAGAATTATTTATAATGCTTCAATTTTAAAGGGACCCAATTAACAAGTCTTGGCACAGGGTTGACAATAACGTCCTTTCAAAATCAGTTAAGACCTTATTAACCCTTATGAAAATTTATGCAGAAGAAACGATAATAAATTTCAAGGAGGATCTACCTTTTTAATCTACTTCATACATAAAAGACCTTCCTTCCAAGCTATTAACGTATGGGAAAACCACAAATGGAAAGCTTTTAGCTTAGTTGAAGTATTGTTAAATGATGACGATCTCTTCCTCTTCAAATTCTCCTAATCCATACAAAGGCTAAAGGTCTTCACAAATGGATCTTGACATTTCAATTTTAAACCTATTTTTCTGCAAGTGTGGAAGCTAGAACTCCGCCTCTATAGCATCAAACAAAACTAGATCGTAATTTAGGTAAACATCCATTACATGCTACCTGAATACTGGACTACCTTAGGACTAAGCCATCTTGTAACCTATATTAGAAAGCCATTGTGCTTAGTTGAACTAACTAAGATGAAAAGGATCAACTACACTCGCATCTGCATTTTGGTTGAAAGCAACATCAAACTTTCTGATAAGATCTCTCTTATGATATTGGATGAGGATAATAATCTATTCGAAGGTGCACTCTTTTTTACTTAAACTTAGAGACTAAATGGAGCTGAACATAAACAAATCTAGTAGTTAGCAGGGAAAAGATTTTAACTAGAAGTCATGAAGAGCTCACTTAAATAAAAGGACAAGATGAAAGAAACTAAACGCCTAGATAAAAAAGGTCACTCACAGAGAAAAAAATGACCCCAGAAGAAGTCCCAGAAGTCATAAAAATTCAACCTCAACTTATGTTAATATATTAGTAGACTTTAGTACTCAAAATGATTATGATCCCAAGATCCAACGCTCCATAGACCCTCCAAACATTGAACAAATACCAAAAGAAAAGGAAGTGATAAATCGGGGTTCAAGTCAAAATGAAGCTCCTTTATCCATTATTAGGATACCTAGCACTCATGAGGAGAGTCTCAAAGACAACGTAGACGAAGGATCTCATAGAGTTACTGGAAGCTCTAAAAGGAAAAAGAAATCCTCCTTTGCCTCAATACGATGAGCATTTTATTCTAGAATATAAGAGGAATTAGTAGTACCAAAAAATAACAAATGGTGCATGATTATATCAATGAAACTAATGCCTTTTTGTTAGGTCTCTTTTGGAAATGAGGATCAAAAACCAAAACATGGTGAGGCTGAATTTTTTGAAAAAACGTAACAAGTACAAATCAATCATCAACAACACCTGAATGGGAGGATTTTAGAAGTAGTTGATCCATAAAATGCAAAAATAATACAATAATAATAAGAGAAGCAACTGATTTATCTCTAAATCAAATTGAAAGATGAAAAAGTGTGTCTCTTTATAACATTTGTTTATGCTTTTAACTATTCCTTACATTGCATTCCTCCATGGAACAAACTGAAGAAAATAGGGGATTCAATCAAAGAACGTCAACTAATAATTGGAGATTTCCACAGCTTAATCCATCCTATAGAAACTAAAGGAAATTTTAGGTTGAAGAACTATAATGAAGATTTCAAAAAATTACACAAGTCATATCTAAGTCACTAATCTAAAAATGAAAGTATTGTTCTACACATGGAAAAACAAGAGAGAGGTTTATCAGTAAAAATTTGGATCGGGCCTTAATGAATGAAAAATTGTCAATTGCTTTCCTAATAACTTAGCATGTTTTAAATAAGAAATTGTATTTTGGCACACAATGTCCAGCCTAATATTTCTATGGCAATGAAGTATAAATGATGTCTCTAGTTGACTTGTTTTGTAAACAAATACTGTCTTTTTTAAAAAGTTAGGCTGCCATATTGTCAATATGATGATGGAAGCGACCTGGGACGCCTCTGGATTATCTCTGTTCTCTTAGCCCTAATTTGGAAGCACTTTTTTTTTACTATGCCGTTGTTTAAATTGATTTAGTTTATATGGAGTACTGTGTTGTTGTTTTGTTGTAGGAGATTAAAGAGAGTACTATATCTCTTCTAACGTTGTTCTTTATCTCTTATCTATTAATCCAATTTTTTAATTTTTCAAAAAAGAACTTAGCATGTTTTAACAATACACTTCTTTCGAATCATGCTCTTATCACTGTTCAAAACCTTTTCAATTCTCAAAGGAGTTCTTTATTTAGATCTAACAACATTCTAATAAAGGTGGAAGTTGAGGTTACAATCATTTAAGGGCTAAGTCATAAAGTCCAAGGCTACAAGCAATATATCTGCAAGGAAAAGCTTTATCACATCAAAACTAAGCTCAAAATCCTGCAAAAAAACTAGTGTGTTCCAAACACTTTCAAAGCCTTGAAAAAGACTAAGGAAAAGTAGAGAGGATTGAATCTTCCTTACTTTTCCATAGATATAAGTCTGTTAGAGGATGAGAAATTTGCTATGAGGGTTTACAGCTCAACATTTAAGCATCATCTACCTTTGATCCATTAAAGATTGAGAATCACTTGGCTAAATGACAGAGATAAGAAATTAAGTTTTTTCCACAAGTCCTTACTATCTAGAAGAAATACAAACATGATTTCAAATTTAATTGACAAAAGTAGGACTTAGTTAAACTCAGAAGCTAAAACTAAGAATGAAGATCTATCCTATTTTTCTAATACACTGGGAACTAAATTTATTGCTTCATCCTCTATCTCATTTCTAAAATCTTTAATTGTTAACCCTATTTCAATACAGGATGCTAATTCTTTGATTAAGCCTTTCTCAGCCTAAAAAATTAGGGAGTCTCTCTTTAAAATGAATCCCTTTAAGGCTCCAGCATCTAAATGCCTTCTTTTTTCAACAAACCTGGAACCATACCGAAGATATGGTCGATGATGTTGTGATGAAATTCTTCAACTTAGGCAAGCTTTTGAAGAAATAAAAAACCTACATTTTCTTAGTCCCAAAATCTGCTTCCCCAAGTTTAATGAGACACTTTAGGCTAATTTTGTGCTACAACATCATCTATAAAATACTTTCTATCATGCTTGCAAGCAAATTGAAAAGCATTTTACAAAGATCACTAATATTTCACTAGGGACATTCATAAAAGAAAGAGTAATGTGAGATAACGTTCTCCTTATGCAAAAACTCCCAAAGAATTACAATAGAAAGTCTTTAATAAAAAATTAAGCAATTAAAATGGACTTCATTAATATCGTTGACTCCCTAGATTGGGACTTTCTTCTCAACAATTTGAATGCTTTTGGATTCTCAGCAAAATTTTTGCAATGGACTATGTAATGTATAACTGCAACTTCATAAGGGATACTAATAAATGGAACTCCAGCCAAGCTCTTCCAAGGTGCAAGGGGAATGAGAAAAGGGGACTCTTATCCTAAATTTCTCACTAGACTTATTAATAAAGAAATATTAAAAAATAGGGGGGTTCAAATTTCATTTGAAACACAAATCCTTAAAGCTTTTAAGCTTATCCATTATAGATGATTTAATTCATTTCTCCAAAGTTGATATAAGCTCAGTGAGCACACTACTCTAGGCTCTCAAAAAATTCAAACACTTATATATTAAGTTTAGAAATCAATAAGCAAAACAACCAGTTATTTCTCTCTGTAAGTGTTAGAACTATCGTTAATAGCCTAGAAAGCTTAACGGGTATTGAAGGCTCCAGCCCTCAAATTTTTTATCTTGGAATTCCTATCTCTATAAAAAGAGCTTCATACGGTGACTTTAAACCTATTATAGAGAAGATCTGAAGAAGAACATCAAAATGATGCAATCACAATTTTTATCCATAGCTAAAAGGATACAACTTTTCAAGTTTATTCTGAACACGTTGCATATATATTGTAGCTCCCACATTTGGTTTCCAGAGAACATTGCCAAGACCATCGAACAACTTTTAAGGAAATTTATCTAGTTGGGTAACTCTAAAGATAAGATAATAGCGAAAGTAAGGTGAAATGATATGTTTTCCAAAGAATGAAGGGGGATTGGGAATTTATTCAATCAAGTTAACCAAACAGGTTTAATTCATTGAAAGAATATGGAGAGTTTTTAATGATAAATATTCACTTTAGGTCAGGTGGATCTATGCATTCTATATCAATTTTGCTGTTTGAAACGTAAATCAAGCTCCTCGTTGACCATGATCCACATCCTTAAGGGACAAAGCTAGAAGATGTATCATGTATGGACTAGGGGATGGGGCTACAATTTCCTTCTGGCATGACTCATGGACTGCACTAGGCCTTAATGAAATACCATCTCCTTAAACTCTAAAAAATGCAATCCGTGATGAAGCTACTGTAAAAGAAGCAATACAATCCTACTATCCTGCGGAGTTTTCAGCCTTAAACCTCAAGATGACAACATTCATTGGTGTCTAAATCACTCTGGGAAATTTACCAACTTATTTTATAGAGACAACCTTCGAATGCAAATGTCAAAAGTCCCTTGGCACCAACTGGTATGGTTCCTACGAGCATACCCGAAGGCATCTTTCATCTTGTCTTGCACTTAAAGGAAAACTGAGCATTCTAGATAAGGTGAAGAAATAACAAAATATTCATGAATCTTATGTATTATGCAAAAGGGAGAATGAATCACTGGCTCACTAATTCTTCCAATGTAGCACAACACAAAAGATTTGGCGCACTGCCACAAATCTATGCAACAAAAGCATCATGAGCAAAGACTAGTCCAATATTGTACAACGGTGTAGTGTTAATCAGAAGAAGAGGAACAGTGATTGGACATTGTTTAAGATAACACTATACAGCTTAGTATATGAGATTTTTTCTGAGAATTAGCTTAGTATATGAGATTTGGTTGAGAGAAACAGGAGAATTTTAGAAAAAAGAGAAAAAGGAGCAAGCTCTAATAACCACTATACTTCAGTAAATCAAGGATATTCTTATAATACAACTACCAATATCCAATCTTAGCTCCCTGTTAACGTGCAAATGGAGGATGTAATGGCATAAAGTCAACTAGAAATGCGGAAGCAACTCTAAATAGAAGATAACCACCAAAAATTGAGCTCTTTTATTGAACAAGGACCATTGTACTAGACTTAAACCACTAGAAATTGAGCTTTTTTATTAAACAAGGACCATTGTACTAGACTTCCCCTTCATAAGGTTATGTCGATGATTGGTTTCATAGCTAGTTTGTATCTCTTACAATCAGTTTTGATCCTTAATAAAATTTCAACTTTTTGAAAAGAAAAAATTTCAAGGAGATACAAATTACTTATAACAATATTTAAAAATGGAAGAAACTAAACAAAATGTAAGAAGTCTAACAAATAAAAAATCATAAACTGATCAAGCTAAGGTTAATAATAAAGTGAATACTTTGGAAGATCTTAAATTTAACACATCATTAAATATAGTAGGTGATTATGTCTTGGAGAATGACTTAGCATTAAAACAAAACAAATGACAAACAACTCTTCAAAAAGGAATAAGACTATATAACATTGTTTTTACTACGACTCTAGACACACTCCAATGATTGTAAACATTTAGGAAAATGACCAATGATTTATGCTTGGTTTGAGCGAGTGGTAGCGGTTGATAACCAGTTGAAATAATAATTAATTATTCTCAATAAATACTTATGTGTTTGGGATTGTTGCTTTGGTAACTGCTAAAAAGTGAAAATAGATGTTTGGCAAGTGCGGTTGTGGTTGCTGAAAAAAGATAAAATGACTAAAAAGCTCAATGATTTAATAAATTATTAATTGTTGTACAAATAATTAAAAAATATATTGTTATTCATATAAATTTAAAATTATAAATAATAAAAATTAAATTAAAATAAGAAAATATAAATAAAATAAATTTAGTAAATAAAATATTTCATACAAAATATATTATTAGTCATATAAATTTAAAATTATAAATAATAAAATATTAAATTAAAATAAGAAAATATAAATAAA
>JANIIA010469626.1:0-36566 GCA_027478495.1 Erythroxylum alaternifolium | reverse complement strand
GTATTAACATTTTGTGTTGACTAATGTCTCATAAATATTGATGACCACATGTAAGATATATAGCACTATGATAGCAAGATGCAAGAGGTTGCATAGAGTAAAGCTAAAAGGTATAGTACCTTGATGAAATTGTTCCACTTAATTTAGCCTATTAAAGCATAATTGTGGACTACAATTAAAGGCTTAGTGACAAACTCATTTATTTATATATGTTTTCATATCATATGGATGGGTTTTTGTCACTATAATTGGTCTTTATAGCATTATTTGATTTTTATTCGAATTTTTGTGCATTACATTTAATTTGTGTTTATAGGGGCAAAAATTTTCATATTTTGGTTTAACCATGATTAATTGATTTTAGGAAAATTGATGCTACATTATTTGTAATTTTTATTGTAGGGTACTCAAAAGATAAAAGTAGTAGTCCAAAGCATTAAACAAGCAGATGGAGAAGAGAAGCAAAAAACGGAAACAATATATGAAGAAAACGTCTGTAGATGGACAAAAAAGACTAAAATGACACAGAAAAGAAGGTTGGAGGCCTAAAATGCAAGCTACATATGAAGAAAACGTGCTAGAAAAAATGAAGACGTGAAGGCCAAAACGTAATGCACAGACGCTGGAAAGAAGAAGAAGCAAAACACAGATGGAGAGGAACAAAACACGCAGAAAAGAAGGTTGGAGGTGTGTGTTTTTTTAAATAAAAAGAAGAAGCAAAATCTAACACCCACGTACGTTGGAGGCAAGGAGAACAAAACGACACAACAGAATGATAGCAACAGACCACATAGCCAAAGAAAAGTCTTGGTTTGTGGCCTTTAGGAAGTTTCCAAATGGAGCAAGGCATGTTTCTGTGGGGAACAGTGCAAGCCTTGAAGTAGAAGGGATAGGAACTTGTAAAGTTCCTCTGAAAAATGGACATTTGTTGTTAATTGATGTTTTATATATACTTAAGATTTGTAGAAACTTGGTTTATGTATGTTCCTTTTTAAAGTTCAGATATTGCTTGAATTTCTTTAATAAATCTATGGATATCATTAAAGATATGCAGTCGTGTGTTCTTGTTCAGTAAACAACGGGTTATTTGAATTGAACGTGAGTGTTGCTACTTCTAGCTGCTATGTAACTAAGATTACTACTGAGATGACTTGGCATGAGCATTTGGGACATATTGGATAAGAAAGTATGACTAAGTTGGCTATACGTGGCTTACTTGGATCATTATCTAAGGTCTTTGTACCAAGTTGCCAATCATGTCTTGTTGGCAAGGCCACAAGAAAGCTTTTTGACAAGGCAACTAGAAGTCAAGAAGATTTACAATTAGTTCATTATGATCTTTGTGGACCAATGAGAATTGTATCTAAACTTGGACTTAGGTACTTTATCACATTCATTGAGGAATGTACTCGATTTACCCATGTGTGAAGCATTGAGGTGCTTTGAAACATACTTGCCCTTAGTGGAGAATCAATTGGGTAAGAAGATCAAGTCATTGAGGACTAATCGTGGTGGTGAGTACATGTCAAATGATTTTAAGGAATTTTGTGACCAAAACGGCATTGTGAGGCAATTCACACTCCTTTAGACTCCAAAACAAAATGTAGTAGCCAAAAGGAAAAATAGGACTTTTATGGATATGGTGCGATCCATGATGGCTAAGGCCAAATTGGATATTGCCTATTAGGGCAATGCATTGCTTACTGCAACACATATTTTGAATAGAGAGAGCTCTAAGTCTGTTGATTCTACACCATATGAGTTATGGTCGAAGAAAACTCCTAACTTAAGCTATCTTCGTCCTTAGGTATGTACAACTTACGTACATGCTGCAGATCACCCTTTTGGGACATTAGGCCCTAGAGGGACGAAGTGTGCCTTCCTTGGTTACTCTGAGCATTCTAAGGGGTATGTGTTCTTGGACGTAAGTCGCAAGATTGGAAATGTCTTTGAATCAACAAATGACAACTTTATTAAGGATGAGTTCCCTAAAGTTGGTGAATGTTGTGATTTAGATGCATTGATTGAGACCTTTGTGCTAGGTCAGTCTAGTATTTTGGAAGCACCAATGCTACAACTTTTGTGGTGGAAGTTCCTCAACAAGAGGATGTTCAAGTGCCTCCTACATCTCCACTTGTTAATGAACAAAAAGAAGAAGTTCTTAATGAACAAGTTCAAGAGGGAGTTGAGGGAGTTCAAGAATCACATGATCAGGCAATAGGGCAAGATCATGATGAGCCTCCTCCTATGCCTAATTTAAGACGTTCAAATAGGTAATTTGGACCACAAAAAGAATGGTGGATTTTTGAGGGATGTAAACTTGGTGTCATCTAAGATTGATGAACCAAGTAATGTGCAAGAAGTTCTTGAAGGTGTTCAAAAAGATAAGTGGCTAATGCCAATGCAAGATCAGATGAATTCGATGCATCTCAATAAGGTTTGGGACTTAGCTGAATTAACTCCTGGCAGAACGGCTATTGGGAACAAGTGGGTTCTCAAGATAAAATTGAATTATAATGGTACTATTGAAAAGTACAAGGCCCGATTGCTGGCCAAGGGATTCACACAGAAAAAGGGTATAGATTTTAAGGATACCTTCTCTCTTGTTGTGAAATTCAATTCCACCAGATATTACTTACTATTGTGGCTTATTTGGACTTGGAATAGCATTAAATGGATGTAAAGATTGCCTTTCTCAATGGTGATTTGAGATAGGAGATTTACATGCAACAACCCAAGGGATTTGTTGAAAAAGGGTCAAGAGCACAAATATTTCAAGACAGTGGTTCTTAAAGTTTCATGATGCAATGACAAACTTTGGTTTGTGATGATGCATGAAGACCATTATGTTTATGTGTACACTTCTTGGTCCAAATTTGCCATTATGACTCTATATGTGGATCACATATTGATGGTAAGTAATGGGTTGAGTTTGTTGAAAACTATGAAAGGATGGTTGTCTTCCACCTTCGATAAGAAGGACATGGGAGATGGAAAAGCTAAGATGTTGGCCTTGTCTCAAGAACCTTATATTGATAATATTCTTGCAAGGTTTAACTTGACAAACTCAAAACCAATGAGTACACCACTTGCATATGGTTGCAAGCTTGGGCAAGATTTGTGTCCTCGTAGTACTCAAGAAAAGGAGGAAATGAAAATGGTCCTATACGTAAGTGCCATTGGAAGTCTAATGTATGTCATGTTGTGTACACAACCTGACATTAGCCAAGCTGTAGGTCTACTGGCAAGATATTCCTCTAACCTTGGAATTGAGAATTGGAAGTGTGTGAAAAGGGTCCTTAGGTATCTCAAGGGTACAAAGGACTATTGCTATGCTACCAAGGAGAGAATCTTGGTTTACATAGCTATACTAATGCTGATTAGGGTGGTGATCATGATTCGTGCAAATCTACATCTGGCTATGTCTTTATGTTAAATAATGGGGCTATTTCTTAGAGTAGCAAGAAACAAACTTGCACAGCATTGTCAAAAATGGAGGCTGAATTTGTTGTTAGTGCCTCGGCTTTACAAAAGGCCTTGTGACTTGGAAATTTTATTCAGCACTTAGGGCCAATTGTGCCTTCAGAAAGGCCCATAACTATCTATTGTGATAGTATGGCAGCTTTGGCTTACATTATGGACCTTAAGTATCATGGAAAGACTAAGCACATCAGCATGAAGTATCATTTTGTTAGAGATGCAATAGCAGAGGGAGCAATTAAGTTAAAGTAATTATCTACGGACCTAATAGTGGCTAACCCTATGACTAAACCATTGCCACCATTTCATTTTGCTAAATATGTAAAGGCAATGGGTCTTCATAGATTATGAAATGTCAATGTAATTATCTCCTTTTTGTGTCACACATGTAAGATGTTTGATAAATGAAAAGTTGTTTATCAATTGTTTATGCATTTCAGTTTGAAACCACAACGAAAAATGTATATGTTAATCATAGGCTGAGGTTGGTTTTCTCACACGAGCCATCCGCCCTTACATCTTTACATAGGATCAAGGATGAGAATGCTAAAGTCTTAAATGTATTATCTTTTAAAAGGGATATGTGACTTGTGTGTCATACATTTAAGTGGGAGTCATGAACCAACAGATGACAACTTTAGTTTTATGGTCGTCTTGATTATGCATGCATCAAGAAAAGGTGATCAAGTTTGTATGTCCACTCATACATACTATCCTATGATTTCACTCTCAAGTGTGAGAATAAGGAGTATTTCATGGTTGTTTGACATGTCCTCCTATTATTGAGAATAATAGGAGTTACACATTTAAATGTTTTAAGAGGGAAAATTAACAAACCCCTCCAAGTGGGAGTGGAGTAGTAAAATATTTAAGAATGTGTTTAGGGAACATC
Organism: Erythroxylum alaternifolium; assembly: GCA_027478495.1. NCBI lineage: Eukaryota > Viridiplantae > Streptophyta > Magnoliopsida > Malpighiales > Erythroxylaceae > Erythroxylum > Erythroxylum alaternifolium. Next base: position 32,194 of record JANIIA010469626.1, on the reverse strand, counting down.
AAAGGGATGTGTTCCAAATGTTCCATAGCTAACCATGAAATCGACCAACTGAAGAAAATAAGCAAGCTGTCTCTTCTCTTGCTTATGTGTGACATTATTCATTGAAACCCCTTAATGACTATGGCTTGCTATTAGGAAATTAAGTATTATTATGGTCTTCTTAATTGGTTGTCGAAGGTCTCGGGAGAAATGGGACTGGTGTATCCTCTTTTTATATGATCATGTTTTCTTAAATTTTCTAGTAGTTTGAAGCTAAAGGAAAGACATGGATGTATAAGTTGCCTATATAAGTATAATTGCATGAGTGGCATAACTATAATAGCATATGTTGCACACTATAAATGATATACAATCACATTATTCAATCTTAGCGCCACATATTGTTTTGTTCAATATGAAAGATTGACTCTAATGTGAGAAAGAAACCAAGTGCACTTGAGGTTTAATACATTTATGAGTTTTATGAGTTAAAACTCACAAAGGAGACTGAATTTGATTAAACATGTGTATCAAAATTTCTTGGGATTTGAGAGGCATAACTTGATTTGTTCAATTTTGATTTGTTCAAACATGAGGAGAGTGACAATCTTTCATTGTGGATCTAAAAACCACAATGTAAAGAGATTTTGTTTACATGCCTAAAGTCGCACCAGCAACTCAAACTTATATGCTTCAACTATTATTTATTTTCATCTTTGTATGTTCACTTTTTGAGTATGTTCTATTTGAGTGGGAGCATATATATATTTTTAAATATATCTTTGTATAAGTGAGAGCTTGCTGGAATTTTATAGCTTAAGTGCTACAAATTCCATTTGGCGCACCAAGATATCTTTGAAAGTGCTTGGGTTGACTTGACTTTCCCTTATCTCAAGTGTCTAAAGCTAGCTTAAGGTGAGCTCATGGAAGCTCATTAAAACTAGTTAATAACTAGAAAGCTGGGGATCAACTCAATTGGAATCAATTGAGATTACCCCAGTTCATCTTTGGTTCTTTGGAATTGAAGCTAGCTATAAATGTGTTCATACTAGTTAAGCTAGAAGAGCTAATTAAGGAGCATGAGTTGGAGTTGAAACCCAAAGCATAATGGGCAAAATTGGTGGTGCTAGATGAAGAAATCTAGAGTGCTTGAGTACACAATGGACATTAGGATGTACCATGGGTTGTAGCACGCCATAATGCATTTTCCCATGTAAGCCCTTAGAGTGCAAGTTTATTATCCCCATATCGATACATGAATTCCGTTAAGAAAGGATGAATTCGGCCAAGAAGTTGAATTCAGCTAATGTGGAAGATTCATCATGTACCTTGCCTTAGAATGAACATATATGACACCCTTTCACCAAGGTATGTGTACTTTGGATGAAAGGATATGTTGTTTTAGGCAATGTTTGTGACCATTCGGCCAAAAAGGGGTTCATTTACAAGAATGATTGGCCATGAGTGTACCATTATGACTTTTAATTGCAAAGAATGTGACCCTTGGCCAAGAGTCATGATGTTTCGCCAACAAACATAACTGCTAGAAGAGTCATGATGTTTTGCCAAGAGACATAACTCTTGGAAGAGTCATGACTCTTCAAAGGCACCTTTTGGAGGCCTATAAAAGGGAATTTCGTAGTTCCTTTAAGTGTTTTCTTCTTTGTACAAAGTACTACACTCTTCTTCCCATCTTTGAGCCAAGAGCACTCCCTTCTTTCAAGTCTTCATGCGTTGAAACACTCTCCCGTAAAATAGTTGTTTAGCTTATTAACAGCATTGTGGGTGAACCATAAGGATTGCTACTTTCACAAGTTAGCAACTCTTCTAACCTTAGTGTGTTGTGACGAGATCGGTCTACTCCATCCATTCCAACCATGGTGAGTTAGAGAAGAAGGAGAAGCCATGGTGAATCTCCATAAGGGAGGTAAAGCATCAAGCATACAAGGAGTTATTCCGCTACATTTCAAGTTAGTAGATCATCCTAATCTTCTTAGTGACATGTATAGGATCTTGTATGCTTATGAAATCATGAGATTTCTTGTTTGAGTTATGATCTAAAATCAATGTATAGAAGATTCATTAAGGATTTATTTATAATTGTTGCACCATTAATTGAATGCATAAAAAAGAATGTGGGATTTAAGTGGCATAAAGAACAAGATCGTGCTTTTAACTTGCTTAAAGAAAAACTTAATTCAACCCCTTTGCTTGCTTTGCCTAACTTTGTTAAAACTTTTGAGATTGAGTGTGATACAAGTGGAATAGGTATTGAGAAAGTCTGAATGAGAGGAGCGAACCAATTATGTTCTTTAGTGAGAAGCTAAATGGACCAAGTCTTAACTACCTAACATATGATTAGGAGTTTTATGCCTTGTTGATAATGTTAGAGACATGTCATCACTATCTCTGGTACAAGGAATTCATTATACACACTAATTGTGAGACCTTGAAATATCTTGAAAGGACAAGGCAAGCTAAGTTATAGGCATGCAAAATGGATATAGTTTATTGAATCCTTTTCATACATCATCAAGTATAAATAAGGTAAAAAAAATGTGGTCACTGATGTTCTTTCTAAAAGGTATGCTTTAATTTCTAATCTTGATGCAAAATTATTAGTTTTTGAGTATATTAAAGATTTTTATAATTCTAACATTGATGTTTATAGGGCATGTCAGAAAGGGGGGTTTTGGCAAGTTCTTTAAGCATAATGATTTTCTTTTCAATAAGACAATTGCTTGTAAGAGAGGCACATAATGGTGAGTTAATAGGACTTTTTGGAATTAAGAAGACTTTGGATGTGTTAAGTGATTGTTTCTTCTAGCCACAAATAAAAAGAGATGTTGAGCGAATATGTGAGAAATGCATTATATACAAATGAGCTAAATCTAAAGTAATGGCTCATAGGCTGTATACTCCTCTTCCTATTCCTAATGAGCCTTGGGCTGATATATCAATGGACTTTGTCTTAGGTTTACCTAGGACAAAAATGGGAAGAGATTCTATTTTTGTTATTATTGATAGGTTTAGCAAGATGGATAATTGCATTCCTTGCCATAAAACAGATGAAGCCATACATGTTGCAAGGCTGTTCTTATGAGATTACATGACCTTCTAAAGACAATTGTGAGTGATAGAGATGTGAAGTTTTTTAGCCACTTTTGGAAATGCTTTGGAGTAAGTTAGGTACAAGGCTGTTGTATTCAACAACTTGTCATCCACAAAAGGATGGATAAATGGAGGTCATAAATAGGACTCTTTGCATAATTTTGAGAGCCATAATTCAAAGAAACTTGAAGAATTGGGAGGAATGTTTGCAACACATGGAATTTTCTTACAACCGATGTGAATATGCTACAATTTTTCATTCTCCATTTAAGGTTGTGTACAACTTCAATCCATTAACTCCTATGGATTTGCTTCCTTTACCGATTGATAAAGCTAAATTGGATGGCAAACAGAAGGTTCAGTTTGTCAAAGCCGTGCATGAAAGGGTGTGTGCACAAATAGAAAAGAGAACTCTTCAATATGAAAACCAACACAATAAGAATTGTAAGAAGATTGTATTTGAACTTGGTGATTGGGCTTGGCTACACTTGAGGAAAGAGAGATTTCCTAGACAAAGGAAGTTAAAATTGATGCCAAGAGGGGATGGTCCATTTCAAGTCCTTCAAAGAATAAATGACAATGCATACAAATTGGATTTACCAAGTGAGTATGGCAATGTAAATGCCAATTTAAATGTTTTTTATTTAACTTTGTTTGATGTAGTTATTGAAGGCGATGATTTGATGAAGAGTCCTTTTGAGGAATAGAGAAATGATATGAATCATCAAGGGGATGATTTGGCCAAGGTTGGAGGTAGCACCAAGATGTAAGATCCTTTAACTATTTATAGAGGGCCAATGACAAGAGCTAAAGTTAAAAGGATGAAATAAGCATTAACTTGCTTACTTGAAAACATTTGGAAGGATTAAGATCACCTAGATTCTGTCAAAGGTCTATGTATGTAGGAAGAGCTTAAACCTATTAACATGGTTCAAACACGTTCAAATCATGAAGACAATGATCCAACCCACATTGTTTGAATCAGTCCATTCCACTGAAGAATAAAAATGCCAATCAACTAACTTTGACATGTGTTTAGATCTTGGGTTGTTATTTGGGGTTATTTTCAACTTTAGTAAGTTGGGCTTGGGTTATTTGTTGTGAGAATTCAACATGCATGAAATTAGGGTTTGAATTTTGTTAAGTGTGAGTTTTAGTGTATCTTAATTAGAATAAAAAGTTACAAGTTGTGGGGCTATCATTAAATAGGCAGCTACACCTTGTATTAAGTGCGAGTTTAATTTCACTTAATTAGAATAAGGAGTTACAAGTTGTGGGGTTGTCATTAAATGGGAAGCTACACTTTGTATTAAATTAGAATTGACTATTGTGTCTTAACCTTCGTCCTATAGAAACAAGGCTAATTCTCTTTATAAGGGCATGATTTGATGATTATACAACATCTCAGTTTTTTATGTGAGATTTTTGTTTAAAGTTCTTGCATTATCTTTGAAACTTTTCAAACTATTCAGTTTGTGGCATTCAACACCTAAAATCTTTGTTTTCCTTTTTAACTTATCAAACTTGAAAAGTTTGTAGCATTTTGGAGGATTCAAAGTGCTATTCTAATCAAAATATTTTCCAAACTTGAACGATCCAACTTTCCATAAATTGTGGAGGGTGTTAATTTGCAATCCATATGTATCTTAGTTCTTCAACTATTGGGGTGTATAATTGCTAAATTGAATATTTCTATCACAAATCCTTTTGTGGAGGGGGGAATGATGGAGATCAAGTATCCCAAGTGTATTTGGACAAGGAAGAAGGAATGGGATGTGTCAGAGAGCTTGAAAAGCAAGGCGAAACACTTAAACGAGCTTTAAAAATTGTTACTAAGGTAAAAGATCCATAAGAGAATCTTAGGGGATCAATGATATGGTTGTGGGCTAAACTTACTAAAGAGGCTCTCAACAATTTGATGGTAAATCTATATGTAAGGGAAGAATCTAAATCACTTGGAGACATGTCAACTAAGTTCATGCTGATGATTCAAGGCATAGAGCAACGTGTTGGACTTGTTGAAGAAGGTTAGCTGTGCTATGCAATTATAAATAGCTTGTTTGTTACAATTAGGTTATTTTGAGCATCATTAGGCCACATGATGTAATCTATTTAGGCAGACTTAGATTATGCTTTGGACATCTTAAATAAGTTATTTTGAACTTAACTAAGTGGATTCTAGCCTTAGATAAGCCCTCTTAGCATTTAGGTTTATTTTGGGCCTAAGTAGTTTGTTGTAAGCTTATTTATTGAGAGTCTGTTATTTAGGTTGAAATCTAAAAATGACCAATTTGAGTTAATTAACTTCGCTATGCAAAAAGCTCAATCTATTTATTTTAAAGAGTACAAAGTGGATATCCTAGGGCATTAGTTTTAGCATATGAACAGTGTAAAACTCATTTGTAATAAGATTTGATTGATTTCTAGATTCAATAAACATAGTGAGTGTTCTTTGCATTCCTTTATAGAAATCCTTTCTGGTGCTCTTTAAAGACTTGATTTTCATTCACGCAAGGGCTTGTGAAGATCAAACCATTCCTTTTCACCCCACAATCCCTTTCTAGTTATAAGGGTATCGTGGAAATACCTTCTTGAGTCATTAATTCAATCTTAATTTATATAGAACAATCTTTGGTTCCTAAATCAATGAATCCTTCATCTGATCCAAATTGAATAGCATATCAACAAAATTTTAGTTTCATTCTTGTCCCAGTTCTCTAAATCAAACTCTTTAAAGAAGGATCTATCGACTTAGGTTTTAGGAGCATTTAAGAATGGTCTAGCAGATGGATATAGTCATGAAATATTGATGCCTGGATTACATGGGCTAAATGTGGAAGGGACAAGACTTTTCATAAGCTGAACAAGAAGGTAATTGAGTTTGCACTGAATATAAGATGCATGCTTAGTGGACTTAAATTTTAGGAAGTTTTCTTTTTTCCTGTTATTTTTTATTTTTATTATTATAATTTTAGAAAGTATAATAGTTAGGAAAATGGTTGGAAAGTAGGTTTGCTTGCCACTCAAGTGTTATTTGAATCCTACTCAAATTAGGCAAATTTATTAGCTAGTTTTCAGTAGAATTTTAGTTTTTGTTTCCTATTCAAGCACAAGGAAGCTCAAGATATATAGATAAGTAGAATTGTAATGAATAAAGCATATTTTGAGCAATAAAATTCAGGTTTAGAGTTTTCTCATCAACACTATGGGTGTGTCTATTGTGAGGTTAGAAATGACTCTTGAGTTAATCTCTTTAGTATTGCGGCTTTAGAGGGACTGAATTGAAGTTTCTATCTTTCTTGTCTTTCATTAAACCCTTGTAACAAAATTATATAAAGTTTAATTATAAATGAGCAAAACATATTAAAATTTATTTTCTTGAGTAACCAAATTCATTAAGTGGTTCCCAAGTGTTTTATTTGTGAATTCTTGGTTAGGGAACCACACGAAGTAGGCAATGAAGGTCATTCTAACATACACAAGAGTTTAGAAGTGCTTTGAGAACACTTATATTGTCCTAGCATGCAAGTCGATGTTAAAGCTCTCATTAATCAATAGGGGTCATATCAATGTACTACAAGCACATTTCATCAAGCTTTATATGTGCCTCTATTTGTGCTTTTAAGACCTTGGGAAGATATGAGTATGGACGTCATCATAGGACTACTTCAAATGCAATAAGGAAAAGATGCAATCATGGTATTAGTAGATCGATTATCTAACACATTTTGTTCTTTGTCATAAGATGGATGATTTGTAGTTCAAGGATATTGTTCATCTTTAATGGGTGCCTAAGTCTATTTTATCATATTGATACTTAAAGTTCTTTAGTGTTCTTTATGGAAAATTCTAGGAATAAAGCTCTTGTTTAATACATCAAATCATCCACAAACCAACCTCCAAATTGAAGTTATGGATAAAAGTTTGCTGTTTCATTGCATGGGTTGGTGGCTATGATAACCAAAGATTGGGATCTCAACCTTACATAAGCGGAGTTTGCCTGTAGCATGCCACCTTCACATACAATAAGGAAGCCACCCTTTAAAGTGATGTAAGAAGTTACTCTATACATTTTCATTGATCTTTTTGCCTCTCCCAAGGAACAAATTGGTGAATTTTATGCTAAGAAATGTGTCAAAGAGATGGAAAAGCAATAAGCAATATAAATCAAGAGAAAATAAGTTCCGCAAACAACCCTCATTTGAACCAGTTGATCTTATTTAGCTCCATCTTTGGAAGGAGCGCTTTCCCAACAAAAGGAAAACAAACTGATGCCTAAAGCTAAAGGTCCATTAAAGGTGATCAAGAGAATTAGAGAAAGTGCTCATAAGATATACTTTTCCATAGATTGTAAAGTTTCAGCTACATTTAATGTTGGTGACATTTCTCTATCTTGAGAATGACAAGTTTAAAGAGTTTAGGACAACTTCTTTTGAAAAAGGGGAGAATGATGCTGGAGCATTCAAGAATGGCCTAGTACATGGAGATAATCATGAAGCAATGATACCTGGACTTTATAGGATGAACGAGAAGGTAGTTGAGTTTAGACTGAATATGGACTGTAAACTTATTATGGATAAATTTTAGGAAGTCTTATTTTATTTTCATATTTTTCTGTTATTGTAATTTTAATAAGGATAATAAATAAGAAAAGGTTTGGAAAGTAGGTTCCCTAGTCAAATTAGGAGAATTTGTTTTCATTGTTTATTTGTCAAATTAGGCAGATTTATTTTCATTGTTTGCTATCCAAATTAGGCAGATTTTTTAACTAATTTTTAGTAAGATTTTAGTTTCCTTTTCCTATTCAAAAACAAGGAAGTTCAAGACCTTTATCAATAGGGAGCATTGTAATGAAAGCAGATTTTTGGCGATAAAATTTAGGTTGAGAGTTTTCTCACAAGCACGTTTATGTGTTTGTTTTATTTTCTCGCCTTGTAAGGTTAGGAAAGACCCTTTGGTTAATATTTTTGGTGCTGTGACTTTAGAGGGGCTAAACTCAAGTTCTTCTATTTCATTCAACTCTTGTAATAAATTTTGATTAAGTTTAATTGTAAACAAATAGAACATGTTCAAGTTTATTTGCTTGAGTAACCAAACATGTTAGCCGTTCTCTAATTGTCTTCACTTTTTCTTCATCAACGTGAAGTCCTTTAGCACCCATAATAAAACCAAGAAACATAACAGTATCCATACAAAAGGAACATTTTTCTAAATTGGCATAAAGCTTATTATCTCTTAAAAGTCCAAACACATCATGCAAGTGTTTCACTTGATCATCTAAACTCCTAGAATACACTATAATATCATCAAAATAGACAACCACATACTGTTTAGTAAATGGTTGAAACATATGATTCATCAAACTCATGAAAGTACTAGGTGCATTAGTCAAGGCAAAAGGCATAACTAACAATCATACAACCCAAACTTTGTTTGAAAGCAGTTTTCCACTCATCACCCTTTTTCATGCGAATTTGATGGTACCCACTTCTAAGATCAATTTTAGAAAATATACAAGCACCATGTAAGTCATCAAGCATATCATCTAAACAAGAGATATGGAAACGATATTTCACCGTGATTTCATTAATGACTCTACAGTCAACACATGTTCTCCATTTTCCATCTTTCTTAGGAACAAGTATAACCGACACAGTACATGGCTCAAGATTTCCCTCACAAAGCCCTTTTTCATAAGCCCTTCAACTTGTCTTTGGATCTCCTTAGTTTCTTCCGGATTAACTGTATACGCAGGTCTATTCAGAATTGAAGCTCCAAGAAGGAAGTCTATATTGTGCCCAATGCCTCTCAAATAAGGCAATCCATTAGGAATGTCCTCTGCAAATAAGTCACTGAAGTCCTACAACAAAGACAAAACACTAGACGGCAAAGATGGATCAAGCTCATTAATAGTTAAGAAAATATCTTTATATAAAAGTATGTAAGATTCTTCTCATTTTAAAGCTCTTTTAATCTCACTTTTTGAAGCAAATAAATTCACTCTCTTTGCTTCATTTTTTCCACTCGTTTTATTTTCTCTCTCTTTTTCTTTCTTTTCGACCTTTCTCTCTCTTTTTCTTTTTGACCTCTCTCTCTTTCTTTTCTTTTGCATTGCATTCTTTCTCAATACTCACTTGATCCTCATAAGCTTGAATGGGCCTAAGAGGTTTCAGCACAATATTTTTACCATGGAAAGGAAAAGAACAGCAAATTTTGTATCCATCATGCCTAACTTTCCTATCAAATTGTCAAAGGCCTACCAAGTAAAATATGTCCAGTATACATAAGTGCAACATCATATAAAATTTCATCATGATATTTGCCAATAGAAAATGCAACCATCACTTGTTCACCTCACTACAATCATTTAGCCATTGCAATTTATATGGTCTAGGATGTTTCAAAATAGGCAAATGAAGCTTATCAACAAGTAAAGTGCTAGCAACATTAGTATAACTGTCACCATCTATGATCATTCTACAAACTTTACCATTAATGAGACACCTTGTATGAAAGGTGTGCTCATATTGCTCTTCTCTTCTTCAAGATCTTTTGGTTGGATATTAAAAGCATGCGTAGCCACAAGGGCTTCACCAACCTCAGCATCACAATCAACATCGGAAACATCCATCAATGAAGGCACTTCATCAAAACCATCACTATCACTACTTTCACTAGCAACATCACCATTCTCTAGCAAAATCATAGTTCTTTTGTTAGGTCATTGCGAAGCAATATAACCAAAACCTTGGCATTTAAAGCACTTAACTTTATAAGAAGGATTAGAAAAAGAAGAGGGTTTAGAGTTATTTTTACTCTTAGGATTTGGAGTAGAAAATTTACGCTTACTTTTCTCCTTTTGTTTGATGTCTCCCTTGGATTTGAAGAAAAGTTTGGTGGTACTCTTCAACAATCATAGATCCTTGCCTTAATCTTTGCAGCTGCTTGAACAAGTCTCGATAGTAATGACTTAGAACAAAGTGCTTTCTCACGATGGCTTTCATTTCTTGCCATGTGCGGATTGGTCTTTCATGATTCCAACTTCTATTTACTTACAATTGATCCCACCAAATACTAGCATAGTCGCAAAATTCAACAGCAACAAGTTTTGTCCTTTTCTCTTCACTATATGTATGACACTCAAATACATGTTCTATTTCCTCTCTCACTTAAATACAATTCAGGATCATTTCTTTCCTTAAAAAGAAGGGATTTTCAATTTTATGTTGTCAAGTTCATTACAAGAAGGAGTTTGTCTACCTCTCCGTGGGGCCTTCATCCTCGGATTGCACATCTTTAACTTTTTTACGGAACGTCCTTCTAAGACCTTTGGAGTTTGACGTGGATTGGATGTCATCCAACCTAGCATTAAACCTCTGGAATTGATCTTGCGTAGCTTTCATAAATACTTTGAGATCTTGCTCATGCGATTAATCTTTTTGAGACATGTTCATAAACTACAAAATGTTAGCGAATAAAGAAAAACAATATGGACCTCACCACTCAACCTCACATGTATACACTCAACAGATGCCAAACAAGTTGTGTACCACACAAAAATTGGCTTTTTTCTATAATGCAAATACTCTTGCCTTTTGCCTTGTAATTCAAGTTCAAGCAATAGGAAAGATGTTATCTTTACTTGATTTTAATTAAGAAAGTAGCAAACTTGGACTCCACTTCTGTAGAAATTGTAGTACACACTCTGATTATTTTTTTCTTTTCTTTTTTCTTTTTTCCTCTTTTTTGACTTCTACTTCCTTTTTTCAGATAATTTGAAGTTCACACAACTAAATATAGAAACAAAAAAAAATCCAAAGCAATTTTTAGAAACTGGACACTCTTAAATTTCGACTTAGTATAACTTGCTCTATACAGCTTGGATTTGAATGATTCCAAGAAGAGGAGAAAGAAGAGTTCTAAACTTGAAGAAACACCTATTATTCAGCTAAAAACTTAAACAAAAAGTGAACAAAATAGTGGATGAAAACAAACAGAGAAGAAGAACGAAAATAAACAACAAAAGTTTAGTTATTTGGAATCTAACAACCAAAGCGCTCTGATACCAAATGATATGAGACCCAATAGGAACCTGTACTAGAGAAACTTCAACAAGATGGAACTATGCCGGGAATGGCTAGAATCAAACACACAAGGAAGCACAAGAAAAAAATTGAAAAGATAGAAATAGAACATAAAGAGAAAAGGGGTTAGAAGAATGTTGATCAATGGAAAGAAGCCTAAGAGAATTTGTCTCTTAGAACTCTAGCAAGAATGTTGGTCAATGGAAAGAACCCTAAGAGGACTTGTCTCTTAGAACTCTAACCTTGGGGCGCCACAAAGGAAGACCACTCCTTTGATAAGTCAAGTATTCTCAAAAAATACAAAGAAAGCAAGAATGCTCTTAATAATACTCAATATTATTTATGAACGAAAAATCACCTTTCAAAGTACATGGAGGGTGCCTATTTATAGGAAAACTTCCTAACTTAATGTCCTAAATAAGAAACTAAATAAAAGGAAGCAAATCAATCGCTAAAAGGAAACAAAATAAACTTACAAAGGTGTTGACTAGATGACCTTATTTCAAGGAAAACAGAAAAGGAAACTAATTAAAACATGATCTGAACATATTGGACCTTATAGATCACGTCCTTTTCCTTATTTTTAAGTGACACATAGTTGTAACATGGTATTTAAAGTGAGTTCTCCCAATTGTACTTCATGTGGGCCATTGGACACTTCATGTTGGGCTTCAAGGAGTAAGACAATGCCTTTTGGTCCTTTATGCGATGAAATCTAGCTCAACAACATAGGCTCTATCTCTCGAAGGCCTTGGATCAAACAATTTAATGCTTGCTTCATTACTTTGGCTCTAGCTCTTATCATTGAAGCTCCAACATCTTGTAATGGATATTTAGGAACATTAGACTAGAATGTTGGGGCTTTGATATGGGAATTTCGTTCAACCCCTTGCCTTGCATATTGAGACTTCAAATCTGATCCAATTTCAGCTCCTAAGCCTCCTTTTGCAAGCTCATGTCCATGCAAGTCATATCCTAGGCTTCCTTGAGGCGGATCACACTATGTATGCTTCTCTTCTTGTCTTTCACATGCCCATTGTTCTCCATTATCATGTCAAACAACCATGAAATACTCCTTATTCTCACTATTGAGAATGAAATCATAGGATAGTATGTATGACTGGACATACAAACTAGATGACCTTGATCACCTTATCTTGATGCATGCATAATCAAGACGACCATAAGACTAAAGTTATCATGTGTTGGTTCATGACTCCCACTTAAATTATGACACACAAATCACATATCCCTTGATCTTACACAAAGACACAAGGACGGATGGCTCGTATGAGAAATCCAACCTCAGCTTATGATTGACACGTACACTTTTTGCTGTGGTTTCAAAGTGAAATGCACCAATAATTGATAAAAATTTTTATTTATCAAACATCTTACATGTGTGACACAAGAAGGATAAAATTACACCAACATTTCATAATCTACGAAGACCCATTACCTTTACATGTTTAGCAAAATGAAATGGTGGCAATGGCTTAGTCATAGGGTCAGCTACCATTAGATCCGTAGATATGTACTCTAACTTAATTTCTCCCTCTTCTATTGCATCTCTAACAAAATGATACTTCATGTTAATGTGCTTAGTCTTTCCATGATACTTAGGGTCCTTATTTGAAGCCAAAGCTGCCATACTATCACAATAGATAGTTATGGACCTTTACAAAGGCACAATTGACCCTAAGTGCTAAATAAAATTTCTAAGCCACAAATCCTTTTGCATAGTCGAGGCACTAGCAACAAATTCAGCCTCCATTGTTGACAATGTTGTGTAAGTTTGTTTCTTGCTACTCTAAGAAATAGCACATTATAGCATAAAGACAGCCAGATGAAGATTTGAACAAATCACAATCACCACCCCAATCAGCATCAATGTAGCCATACAAACCAAGATTCTCTCCTTAGTAGCTAGTCAATAGTCCTTTGTACCCTTGAGATACCTAAGGACCCTTTTCACACACTTCCAATGCTTGATTCCAGGGTTAGAAGAATATCTTGCCAATAAACCTACAACTTGGCTAATATCAAGCCATGTACACAACATGGCATATATTAGACTTCCAATGGCACTTAAGTATGAGAACTTTTTCATTTCCTCCTTTTATTGAGTACTACGAGGACACAAATCTTGCCCAAGCTTGCAGCCATATGCAAGTGGTGTGCTCATTGGTTTTGAGTTTGTCAAGTTGAACCTTGCAAGAATCTTATCAATATAAGGCTCTTGAGACAAGGCCAACATCTTAACTTTCCTATCTCTTATGATCTTAACACCAAGGATATAGGCAGCTTCTCCCATATCCTTCATGTCGAATGTGGAAGACAACCATCCTTTCATAGTTTTCAATAAACTCAACCCATTACTTGCTATTAATATGTCATCCACATATAAAATCATAATGGTAAATTTGGACCCAGAAGTATACATATAAACACAATGGTCTTCATGTATCATCATAAAACCAAAGTTTGTGATTACATCATGAAACTTCAAGTACCAATGTCTTAAAGCTTGCTTAAGGCTAGATATAGGTTTCTTAAGTCTACATACCTTGTGCTCTAGACCCTTTTCAACAAACCCCTCGGGTTATTGCATGTAAATCTCCTCTCTCAAATCACCATTGAGAAAGGTGGGCTTTACATCCATTTGATGCAATTCCAAGTCCAAATAAGCCACAATAGCAAGTAATAAGTTGATGGAATTGAATTTAACAACAGGAGAGAAGGTATCCTTAAAATCTATACCGTCTTTTTGCGTGAATTCCTTGGCCACTAATCGAGACTTATACTTTTCAATAGTTCCATTAAAATTCAATTTTATCTTGAGAATATGCCTGTTCCTAATAGCCCTTTAGCTAGGAGGTAATTTAGCTTAAGTCCCAAACCCCATTGAGATGCATCGAATTCATCTCATGTTGCATTGCCATTAGCCACTTCTCTTTGTGAAAACCTTCAAAAGCTTCTTGTACACTACTTGGTTCATCAATCTTAGATGACACCAAGTTTGCCTCACTTCCCTCCAAAATCCTCCATTCTTTTGCTGGTCCAAATTGCCTATTTGAACATCTCAAATTAGGCATGGGAGGAGGCTCATCATGATCTTGCCCTATAGCCTGATCATGTGGTTCTTGAACTCCCTCAACTCCCCTTGAACTTATTCATCAAGAACTTCTTCTTTTAAGAACTTCTTCTTGTTGTTCATTAACAAGTGGAGATGTAGGAGGCATTTGAACAGCCTCTTGTTGAGGAAATTCCACCACGAAAGTTGTAGTCAATGATGCTTCCAAAACAATAGACTAACCTTGCATAAAGGTCTCAACCAAGGCATCTAAATCACAACATTCACCAACTTTAGGGAAACTCATCCTCAATAAAGTTGGCATTTCTTAATTCAAAGACATATCTAATCTTGTGACTTACGTTCAAAAACACATACCCCTTATAATGTTCATAATGACCAAGGAAGGAACATTTCCTCCCTTTAGGGCCTAATTTCCCAAGAGAGTGATCTATATACACTGCACATCCCTAAGGACGAAGATAGCTTAAATTAGGGATTTCTTCGACCATAACTAATATGGCATAGAATCAACAGACTTAGAGGGCACTCTATTCAAAATATATGTTGTACTAAGCAATGCATCACCCCAATAGGTAATATCCAAGTTGCCCTTAGTCATCACGGATCGCACCATATCCATAAGAGTCCAAGGAAGTGTGAGTTGCCTCACAATGCCCTTTTGGTCATAAAATGCCTTAAAATCATTTGCTTGTATTTGCCACCATGATCAGTCCTCAATGACTTGATCTTCTTACCCAATTGATTCTCCACTAAGTGCAAGTATGTTTCAAATCACCTCAATGCTTCACACTTATGCTTTAGTAAGAACACATGGGTAAATCGAATACAATCATCAATAAATGTGATAAAGTATCTAAACCCAAGTCTAGATACAATTCTCATTGGTCTACAAAGACCAGAGTGAACTAATTGTAAAGCTTCTTAACTTTTAGTTGCCTTGCCAAAAGGCTTTCTTATGGCCTTGCCAACAAGACATGATTGGCAACTTGGTATAGAGACCTTAGACAATGATCCAAGTAAGCCATGTTTGGCCAACTTGGTCATTCTTTCTTGTCCAATATGTCCTAAACACTCATGCCAAGTCATCTCAGCAGTGACCTTTAATACATAGAAACTAGAAGTATCAACCTTGCGTTCAATTCGAACAACCCATTGTTTACTAAACAAGAACACACGACTACATTATCTTTAATAATATCCACATATTTATTAAAGAAATTAAAGCAATAACTGAACTTTAACAAGGAACAAATAGAATCCAAGTTTCTACAAATCTTAGGTACATATAGAATTTCAATTAATAACAAATGTCCATTGTTAAGAGGATCGCTACAAGTTCCTATCCCTTCTACTTCAAGGCTTGCATTGTTCCCCATAAAAACGTGCTTTGCTCCCTTTGGCAACTTCCTTAAAGGTGACAAACCAAGACTTTTCTTTGGCTATGTAGTCCGTTGTTCCCGAATCTGTAATCCAAAAAGAATCAGATTTAGTTTAGTACATGCATGACACAACATGCACAAATGAAGTAAAAAAGAGATGATGTACCTTAGCAGGTGTTTTGCACTCATTTGCAAACTATCCCTTATTGCCATAATTGAAGCACTTCAACTTGGCTCTGTTGTGCTTCTTCTTTAAAGTTTTCAAGGTGGCACCATTCCCATTGTCTTGACCATCCTTCCTTTTCTTCTTCGTTTTGAACTTGTTCTTGTGGGGAAAGGAAGAACAACATATGCCTTTGAATGGTTCTTAATAGCCATCACCTCTGCCTCTAGCAGAAGGTGCCTTGTAATGTCATCAAATGACTTGATTTGAGAGTTGTAGCATAAATTGACCTTCATCAATTGCCACTCCTCATCATGCAAGGAGCAGATTATTGAAATCAGTGAGCACATGACCATTGAATTTGAGTTGATGAATCATGCGTCACATCTCACATAAGTGGGCACTCATGGTGTGGTCAGCCCTCTTACTACAATTCTCAAACTTGAGAATCATAACTCTTTGTTTCTTCAAAGAAACATATCCATATTTAGTCTTGGCCGAATCCCATATGGCTTTGGCCAACTCAAGCATAGACAAATCCACCATGAGTTCATCAACCATGGTACTCAAGAGAGTAACACGAGCCGCAGAATCTTTCTTCTTATATGCCTCATAGGCATTGGAGTTTCCACCCACCGTTGGTGGCTCGACCTTATGGAAGAGCTCATCAAGTGTATCTTGCTCAATTAAGATGAATTGAACCTTTCATTGCCAAATTAGGAATGTCAAAGTCAACTTGACCCAGCCTATTTTTGACCCAGATTGGTAGGGCCACGGGATGGTCAGCACGTCTCGGGCTGACCATCACGAGCCAGCTCGGCCTGGCCCGTGAAAAAACGGCAACATTTCAAAAGTTTTTAATTTAAAATAAGGACGGTTGGATGGGCCACAGGTGGGTTGGGCTACCAAATGGAGTAATTATCTCTATTAAGCTTGATGTCTTTATTTAATTCAGTAACAATATTCTTACATGCCATCTTCATTGATGCAATTATCACAAGTGCATTTCTACCACAACAAGACTCAATCAACCAACATGCATGAGAAACAACTATTTTATGCTAAAACATAGCAAAAAAAGGCATATAGCATTTAATTAGAAATATTTCAACATGCTTTCATTGTTTCACAAAACATGCTCTCAATAAATCCTTCAATTTGGCATGGTAACTATCACACATAGAACATATAACAACAAATAAGTTCACATGTCATTATCATGATTGCACTAAAAAATATATACCAACATAATGTATGTCAATTTTATGATCATAAAATCATTTCAAATCATGCTTTCAACCTAAAGCTTTGATACCATTTGTTGATTTTAGATCATAACTCAAACAAGAAATCTCATGATTTCATAAACATACAAGATCCAACGTATGTCACTAAGAAGGGTAAGATGAAACACAGCGGAATAACTCCTTATTACTTGATGTTTTTCCTTCCTTGTGGAGATCCACTATGGCTTCTCCTTCTTCTCCAATTAGCCGTGGTTGGAATGGATGGAGTAAACCAATCTCTTCACAACACACTAACGTCAGAAGAGTTGCTAAATTATGAAAGTAGCAATCCTTATGATTCACCCACAATGCTCTTAATAAGCTTAACAACTATTTTATGGGGAGTGCTTCAATGTATGAAAACTTGAAAGAAGGAAGTGTTTTTGGCTCAAAGACGGGGAAAAGAGTGTAGTATTCGAATAAAGAAAAAAACTCTCTCAAAGGAACTACAAAATTCCCTTTTATAGGCCACCAAAAGGTGCCTTTAAAGAGGCTTGACTCTTCTAAAAGTTTGTCTCTTAGCGAAACATCATGACTCTTGGCCAAGGGACATATGGCAAAGAGTCATATATCTTCACTTAAATGGTACATTCATAACCATTCATTATTGTACATGAACCCCTTTTTTTGGCCGAATGGTCATAACCATTGGTCAAAACAACACATCCTTTCATCCAAAGTACACATACCTTGGTGAAAGGGTGTCATTTATGTTCATTCTAAGGCAAGGTACATGATGAATATTCCCCATTAGCCGAATTCATCCTTTCTTGGGCAAATTCATGTATCCATATGGGGACAATTAAATTGCACTCTAAGTGTATGCATGGGAAGATGTATTATGGCGTGCTATAGCTTATGGTACAGCTTAATGTCCATTGTGCACTCAAGCAAGCTAGATTCCTTTATCTAGCACCACCAATTTTTCCCATTAAGCTTTGGGTTTCGACTCCAACTCATACTCCTTAATTAGCTCTTCTAGCTTAACTAGTTTGAACACATTTATAAGTAGCTTCAATTCCTAATAACCAAAGATGAGCTGGTGTAATTTCAATTGAGTCTAATAGAGCTTATCCCCAACTTTTTAGCTATTAACTAGTGTTATTAAGCTCACATTAAGCTAGCTTTAGACACTTGAGCTAAGAGAAAGTCATGTCAAGCCACTTATAGCTTACATGAGCTCCCTTGAGCTAAGGATTAGCTCCTTATATGAAAACCAAGCACTTTCAAATATATCGTGGTGTGTCAAATGGAATTTGTAGCACTTAAGCTATAAAATTCCAACACTTAAAAGGTTGGTACCAATGAAGAGGTTGTAAAGTTAGAGATAAGTACCTCCTTTAACTGGAAAAAAGGCATCAATGCATTCTTAATCAAAATTGAAAGTAGCATCTTTAAGAACCAAGTTAGTCAAAGGTTTAGCAATTAGAAATAGGTATAACCTAACTCCTAATGCTTTTATTAGTGGTGGACAATAGCATCTTCTCAATAACTTTAACTTTTTTGCTATCAACCTTAATCCTTAGCTTAGATACTAACTAGGTTAGCTTCTTTTTCATTGATGTACGACTTTACACAAATTAGTGAAACATCATCAAAATTAGTGCCTTACATAAAAAATCATCCTTGAACACTTCCATAGTTTCTCAATAAATAATAGAAAATTGCCACAATATAGTAGCAGGGACATTATAAAGACCAAAAGGCATTCTCCCACAACTAAAGGTAACATAAGGATATGTAAATGTGATATTTTCTTAGTTGTTAGGATGAATAGGAATTTGAAAGTAACTAGAATAACTATACATGAAACAAAAATAAGAGTTCTGTGCTAACCAGTGAAGCATTTACTCAATAAAAGGAAGGGGAAGATGATCTTTTTGGGTTGCCTTACTCAAATTTATATAGTCAATGTAAATTATCTAACCTATGATTGTTTTGGTGGGGATGAATTTTTATTCTCATTATTTACAATACTCATTCACCCTTTCTTAAGGACTACTTGGACTGGGCTAACTCATTCACTACCGGATATAGGATAGATTATCTCGGCATCAAATACTTTGAGCACCTATTTTTAACTTCTTTCCATGTTAGGATTCAATCCTCTTTGGTGCTCAATAGATGGCTTATAATCATCTTTTAGTACTATTCTATCCATGAAAATGGATGGTTGATGCCTTTGATATCATCAATAGTAGATCAAGAAAACAACAGTAATTGCTGTAACAAGGGTACATAACTAGATGAAAACTTAGTTCCCATTCATGACCCATGAAGCAAGCTACACCAAGTAAGAAGTGTAAAATAATTAGCTCATAAGGTCCACCGTTGTATAACCATTCATCAACAAATGCAGCTTCCCATATTGGATATAAGTGTAAACCTCCTATAACATTTTGATTTAATAAAAGAACTTCCAACAATTTTTCGGTTTCAAATTCATTAGACTTGCACTTGGAATCACATTATAAGAGAAATTGGACCCAAAGGACTTATACCTAAGAGTGAAAGGACGAAGTTTATGTTCTAACTGTGGAGCTTTCTCTTCACTCCCATTTTTTGGGGTAATTCACTAAACACCTTTCAAATAAGTTACTTAAATTATGTTTAGCTATCTCCTGCCTCACTGAAGATTAGTCATATCAATCTTGTACTAAGAATATCTAAGGGAATGATAGTTAATAGCATTAAGAAAATTAAACTGTAATAGGTTGAGGTCAAACCAATCATAAGAATTTTAAAGACAAATTAACGCATTCTTAAGGGTTTTGATTAGAAAGAGATTTCAGTCAGTCAATGAAATTAACTATATAAGATATATATTATATGAAAGAATATAGTTGCAACTTCATAATTTCTTCTATTCCAAGAAACTAGGATTAAACATTAAATCAAAATGAAATCAAGCATAGGAAACTTCTATAAGGGATTCTTCTTCTAGATATTATTTAACTATTTGTTGTTATTCTTATCTATTGTTTGAGTCTGATGATTCTTAACTCATTATTTTTGTTTATTTACTTATGTCTTTCACTCAACTAGTTATTGTATTAGATTAGGTAATAAGAAAAATGATCATTACTAGTAATTACAATCCTTTTGAGATCAATACTTAAACTCACTAAAGCTATACTATAAAAAATGATAGGTGCACTTGTCTTAGTGATTTATTTTAGAATTTTTCTTGTGTTTTGAAGAATATCAAATTATATTAGAAGTTTTTGATATCAATGTTAGAGACTATAATATTAGGAAAGACCTATTTTATTAATCTAATAATTTGTTATTTTGTTTTCTTTTTGCATTATTTATTATGTTAACCTCGGCATTGTATTTTCTTTTTAAATTTAATTGTTTGAAGAAGAGAAGGGGAAAGATAAGGATGATGACAAATAACATGAATTAATAATTCTAAACTAAAGCAAGCTTGAGATAGATAAAAGAGGATAAGTTTGGTAAGTTTATAGAGCTTTTTGAAACATTTAATGTTAATATGTCTTTTATTGAAGCTCTTTTTGTTAAGGCGGAAGCATACCAAATACTTAAAGGATATCCTTTCAAATCAGAGGAGGTTTAGTGACTTATTGATGGTTCATTTAAATAAAGAGTGCTCCTACATACTCTAGGGAGAAGAAGAAGAGATGGATGATCAAAATCAATTAAAATATGAGAAAGCTAATAAGCCTTGGATTTCAAAGAAGAGAGGAATTAAGCCATTGATTATAGATCTAGGATGAATGAATTGATTAAGGAGAAGTCCAGTCAGAAGACCTGTAAAGAAGTACTTATTTGGAGACAACCTAATATTTAGGTGTTTCTATTTAATTTGGTAGCTTTTAGGATTGTTAAAAGTAGTTTAGTATTTTTATAGTTTTAAACTCATGGTTTAAATTTTATTTTGATGTTATTTTATAATTATATCATGATTATCTTACTTGAGTTGAGCCTTGATGGATTGTTTCAGGCCATATAAGCAACATTACCATACAATAGAGATCACATTTCACCAGCACCAAAAGGATCTTGATGGAATTGAATAAGACTGACCATATTTTTATTATTTGGAGAGTACTAGTTATCCTTACCT
This sequence comes from Erythroxylum alaternifolium, assembly GCA_027478495.1. NCBI lineage: Eukaryota > Viridiplantae > Streptophyta > Magnoliopsida > Malpighiales > Erythroxylaceae > Erythroxylum > Erythroxylum alaternifolium. The sequence goes on along the minus strand of JANIIA010469626.1, from coordinate 11,005 downwards.
TCTTTTTATTGATCTATATGTTTTTCATTTTTCTTGCATGTTTTGTATATTAAGGACAATGTACAACTTAAATTGTGGGAGTGATTAACTGCTATAATATCAAATTTTTTATAATTAGCTTAATAGGAACAATTATGGGAAAATTTTAACTTTTATGGGAAAATTTTAACTTTGAGAGAATATTGATTGAGATGATTCATAATATGTTTTGTCATTATTAAGGTTTAATTTGTTTTGAAAACTTGTTATGAGATTTGATAAGTTTATTTTAATTTGCTTCATCAATTTTGAGATTGGATACTTGATTTGCATAAGAAGTTTTTGTATAATTTAGCATGTAATTAAGTTAGAAGGTAATTATTTTTTTATCATTTTCATTATCCCACATAAAAAAGAAAGAATAATGAGAAAAAATATGAATAAGTTAGCATTGAATAAATTGACTGCTAAAAATGTTTTTATCATTTTGATTATTCCACATAAAAAGAAAGAATGATGAGAAAAAAGTGAATAAGTTAGCATTGAATAAATTAACTTTGTTGGAGGTAAAAATGTTGAAGAATAGTAATTAGTAGTAGCCATTTAAAATAGTGACATAATTAAGAAATTGAGAGGATTCACGATAAGGTGTTTGCTTTTACATAAAAGATTAATAGACTTCTAAAATAAGCTTTAAATGCTCTTGTTTTAATTTAAAAGTTAGTTTTCAGTAGTGTTATGAAATTTTTTAAAATTTGAATCATTTTTCTCATCTATATTCATTTTATGAACTAATTTGTGTTTTTTTCTAATGAGTCAAAGTTTTAAGGATTATGGATTTAACTGAATTGATTTATGACTTGATGAAATATGCATTTAGAAGAATAATGGCGAATCTTCATTGATATGACTAATTTGTTAAATTCATTCCTTTACTAGCTTCCTATGTAAGTTAAGAGTAATCAAAACGATTTGCTTAAGGACAATAAAATGCTCATGTATAGGGGGATTTGATAATTATTAATTACTTTATATTTTTAGCATGAATTTAGTTATACATAATAATTAGAACACTTGAGATTGGAATTTGAAATTTTGAGAGAGTAGAAGTTGATTGGGGAGGTGGAGAAGTGTACATTTAGGACTTCGTGTGTGGTTTTCCTTGGATATATTGTATCTTATGAGGATGATGTGAAACCTATTAATCAAGATATAGGAACCCTCGAACAAGTTGTTGAACAGAATTTCCAAGAAAGCCAATCATTTGTTTTCAAGAAAATCTTGACCAATGTTTAGATAAACACAAACAAAAGTTATAAAAGAAGGATATTGATGCCATAATCTAAGAAAGAAGAGATCGAGAGTGATAAGTTAGATGAATGGCACAAGGAATAACCTTGATAAGTTCCGAGTTCATTGAAGAACCAACAAAGTGAATAACCTCACCAATTTCATAAAAATTCCAGTTTGTATTCTTGTACAAAAGATGACAATTAGATAGGCTAAAGAAAACCCTAACTAATATTCTAGCAATGATTTACTGCTAAAAGTAAGGAAATTCATAAGATTTAGAAAATCCTTTTCAAAACTGACTCTTAAAGCCAAATATAGAAAGTGGACTTTTAGGAACCATAAAATCCAATAGAAATCTTCTGAAATCATCAAAATAACAAAGTCTTCTAATTAGGCCAAATAAATAACTAATTAGGCTGATTTACGGCTTGAATTAAGGTGACAGGGCTGATTGATCTCTCCAAGCCCAAATAAGCTTCTATTATTGCTTGTTTAGCCCAAACATCTTCAATCAGTTCAATAAGAGCTTCTTTCATCATTTTAGCTTTAGCCTTAGTTATTGGACCTCCACCAATGTGTAAGGGATCATCGAAATATGTTAAACCAGATTGTACCATCCTTTGCATGTTGATAGATGGATATTTGACTATATTTTACCACCCATAGTTTATGTATTTTGCTTGATATTTTACACTTTTATCACATATTTGGTATTTAATTTGCTTCAAGTGTGTTTATAGGTGATAATTTCCTTTGTGGACTTAAAAGAGAGGAATTTTGACGAAAACGTGACACAAAATAGAAAATCAGCAATATAAGGGAGTGCTTAGTTGTGAATATTTGTCCGTCCGTGCACTTTCACGGTATCTAACAAACTTTAATTATGCACATTCCTGTGCAAAACCATGCACTTGATCATGCATAACCCAAAAACCTATATTTTCATATAAAAATGACGTTTTGTGGTGGTGCATCTTATGTGCATAACTGAAAAACCTAGATTTTCATATAAAAGTGACATTTTGGGGGTAGAAGAGGAGAAGACTTTTTGGAGGCAATTTCCAAACTTGTAGTCATTCTCTAGGTTCAATTTTGGTTTAAAGAAGTAGGAAACACGAAGATTTCATCAAGATATCCATCAGAATACAAGAACAAGCCTTTACATCATGAGAAAATTTGATAGAAGACATTCAGGAAGATTTAGAATTATGAACCTGTTGTTTTCTATTTTTTTCTTTCAATGTGTATTTGATTTCGTATTCAATTATATGTAACTAAATGCCCGGTTAGTATTTAGGTTAGATGAACCTTATGTTAATACTTTGACATGATTTAATTCTTTTATTAATGCGATTAGTTATTTGATATATTGTGATCTGATTATGCGTTTTATTTATATTCTAATAACCTGAGATATTAGATCATAATCTGATTTCATATATAGAGATTAAGAAATCCTAGTGTGAAAACCATAATTAGAATGAGTTGATTGCAACCTTTGAGATAGGATGATATAAATCCTCCATATTAGGGTCAAACCTAAAAAGGGACTCATAAATCAGCAGCACAATCCTATAAGATTTAACTTGAGTAATTTAGTTAGAGACCATAGGATTAGTTGTTAATAGACTCAAGGTTAGCTACTAGCACACCTTAGGAGTCTTCACAGTCCAATACGTCAATAAAAAATTGCATGATAAATGATCAATCTGTTAAGGTTTTAGGGGGATTCGAGCCTTGATACGGATTTCTGATAACGATAGTTTTTTAAGTGAATTCCACCATCTCTATGTTCATTATTGTTTCCTATTTTATTTTATTTATTTTAGTTTTAGTTTCTTTCCATTAAAATCTAAAATAAATCCTCAAGCTAGATAATAGGGGAAGGGAGAGTATTAATATTTATAGTCATTGTAGGATCGATTTTACTTGCTGGTATTAGCTATAGCTACATCGTACACTTGCAGTTATTTAATATTGACTATTACGCTTTAGGTAGGCATTGTTGCTGGATACATTAATATTGGGAAAGACTAAAATGCTACTACTCCAGTCATTTTTATTTTATTTTGTTTTATCTTAGTTTTTATTTTTATTTTATTTTTACCTTTATTTTTATCTTCTTTTATTTTGTTTATTTATTTTTATCTTCTTTTATTTTGTTCATTTTATTTTATTTTTTTTATTTGTATCTTATTGTAATTGTGGCTTATTAATTTAATTATCTTTTGAATTTCTCTACTTGAGCTTGAGTTTGTGGTTTATTGTAACAAATACGATTCATTGTTATAGTCACAGCTCACCATGGAAGGATGAAGCAGACAAGGCTTTTATGGGAGCCATAATACGTCTACGCAAACTATGAAATCACCATATGGGAAAGTGAGGTGTTATCATATGTTTTTGGAAGCTCAGCCAATGTTCAGACCATGTCACAACATTCATAGAAGTTATCACTACAATGATAAATGTTGAACACCAACTTATAAATGGGAGCAACCTAGCATGCATAATCAACCTCATGGTGTAGTATATGAGAAAAACTATAATTCAAAATGAAGCAAATTTTACTCCTATGGATGGAATAATTACACTTCGCTGGATATCTACAGCACCAAGCATCTATGTAACGAGTCGACTCTGGAATATAAATTAATGGAAGTCCTTGCTGAAATGAAAGCTAACCAACGTGCATTTGAGCGTAAAGAAAAGACAACGGTGGGTTTCATGAATGGAGGGATAATTCAAAGAGAGCTTTCATAGGAAAAAGAAAGTATTACAGATCAACTAATGGAATGCATTGCTGAGAGAATAGCTTGTCAACATGAATTTGATAAGAGAATTTCTTCACCTACATATGATGAGTATAATTTGAGCTTCCACCCATCTTAGAGTTAAGAAGGCAAGGATGTAACTGCTACATTAAAAAATATGTTGATTGAGTCTATTCAAGAATCAAATATGAAACATTAGCAGAGGCTTGTGTACAGTACATGGTGAATCGAATTGACCAACTAGTAGAGATATTATTCAAAAAACAACTAGGGAGTTTGCCTAGTCCTAATGAAATAGATCCTGACAAATTTGAAATGGCAATCACCCTTAGTAGTGAAGATGAACTCTCAAATGAAGAAGAGAAAGAGGAAGTAGATAAATGAATGAAACTCCTTGTTGACATGAAAGTTGAGAGATGTGAATTCGAGAGAGAAGAAAAGGCAAGAACTAGCTTCATGATTGGAGTGACATTACAAGAAGTGCTTTTGGATGAAGAAGTAGTCTCCATCCAAGAAGAGAAAGTAGAGGAGCAATAGAAGATAATTAAAGAAGATGAGCCAGAAGCTTTTGTCTAGGAAGAAAAAGAAGAAGAGTGGATAGAGGTTGTTAAGGAAAAACTAGTGGAGGAACCAAGTAAGGAAACTATTGATGAGGTGTTGGTAGTGACCTTAAGTACAGAGAGTTCCCACTTCTTTAAAGACAAATTGTTCGAGCAAGTCGATGATACAAGTAGTTTTGTTATTCCTTATGTTTTAAACAAATTTTCATTAGAAAGGGCATTATTATTTGAAATTGGTTTTATTAATTTGATAAATCATGTCCTTTTGATCATCTTATAACATGTGGCTTATTGTAGGCTATGAAATCACTTTGTGAAGAAAAGAGTGGAAGCAAAATGCTGATTATTGGTCTAAGATGACGTTAAACATACAAGATATGTTGAGCTATTGACAGTAAAGAAGTGCTGCAAGGGAGGCAACCCATTCATCATGATAGATTTCATTTACGTTATTTTCTTTTTATGTTTCTTAGTTATTCTCGTTATTGTTATTGTTATTTTTATGTTCATTTATCTTTTTATCCCCTTTCCATTTATGTTTTGCAAGAATGTTAGTTTCATATTAGATGGATTAGAATCAAAGAAATCGTCACAATCAGGAAAGTAAGTAAAACCCTCTCACTTGTTTTTATGCTATATTGTGTACATTATTCCCAATGTACAACTTTAAGTATGGTGATGGATTGACTGAATTTTTAACTGAATTCTTCAACTTTACTAACTGATATCTTAAATTGGTTAAGAACTATCCATGAGTACTATATGTCTTTGTTGAATATTGATTGAAATTGGTGTGAAAAGGATGATGGTTGGAATAAAATTAGTTTTCTAAGTCATATTTTTCTTAATCATTGAAATATTCAAGTTGAATGAAATTATATATTATTTACACACATATATACCCATTTCTTGTGAGCTTTTGAGCCTAAAGAGCAAAATTCATAAAATTTTTAAAGCTCTTGTTAGTCTTTCATGTATGTTATCATGTATAATAGGATAATTCAAGAACTTGCTTTTATTATGCATGTTGAGACCATATTGGTTAAATTAGAAGCATTGACATGATGAAGGCAATTAGATTCACCAACTTGCTTTGGCCTATTTTTTTGAAATCACCATACCCAAAAATTTACCTTTAAGAATAACCAAGTTAAGCCTTAGCCTTTTTTATTGAATTTTCCCAAATTATATACCTTTATCATATTTTTCTTTGAAGACCTATTAATTTTATTAAAAACCTGAAGGTTATTTACACTATTTACTTATTTGAGACTTGAAATTTATGAAAGGTCCAATATTTGTGAATTATGGTACTAATTGGAATGTTGAAAAAAAGAAAGAAAAACCAAAGAAAAAAAGAAGAATAAGTTTATATTACTAATAAAATTACATTGAAAGGACCTATGTATACTTGTAAATAAGTCTTGAAATATATTGTTTAGTAAATTTCCTTCAATTTAGCCTTTTTATTATCCCAACCATACCATACCTAAGTCCTATTACAATCCTATAAATACCTTTTAGTTTTTGTTTCTAGTTTATACATAAGTGGAGGATATGTGATTTTATTGCAAGCCTATAGTAAGGATTCTACTATACATTAATTGAGAGTTTTGATACTTTTCACCCTGAACACCTGAGTGCATTGAGTGAAATCTTAGTGAGGGTGTAAAGATGTATACTTTTGATTTCAATGCGATTATTGATGTGATTACTATTATTATTGCTTAAGAAGTTAATTCTTTAAAAACTTGACTCTAATTGTATGTTAATTTGATTTAATAGGGTATAATGATGTATAATATGAATGGACCGGTTGAGACGATGGATTGATTTTTTAAAATTTATAATTTTGATTATGTTTGCTTGAGGACAACCAAATATGTTTGAAAGATGGATATTTGACTATATTTTACAACTCATATTTGATGTATCTTGCTTGATATTTTATAATTTTTTATATATTTGGTACTTAAATTACTTCAAGTGTTTACATGTGATAATTGCCTTCATGGACTTAAAGGAGAGGAATTGAAACAAAAACGCAACATAAAACAAAAAATCAGAAGGATGGAGGCAGCGCGTGGCCGTGCACTTCTACATGCCCATGCACTTTTGCAATATCCAACAGACTCTGATTATACATATTCCTGTGCATAGCCTTGCACACGACCTTGTATAACCTTAAAACCTAGGTTTTCATACAAAAGTGATGTTTTGTGGGCAAATGATGGAACCTAAATAAGGACACGCAAAGAATGGTGCAATCTAGTTCAACATGTTTTGATAATCCATTACACATTGGTGGAGTCTAGTAACTCGGGCTAAAGCTAAAAGAATGAAGGAAGCTCTTAATGGACTGATTGAAGATGTTTGGGCTAAATAAGCAACAATGGAAGCTAATTTAGGCTTGAAGAGATGAATAAGTACTATCACCTTAATTCACACATTAAATAGGCCTAATTAGTTATTTATTTGGCCTAATTAGAAAACTATTTTATTTTGATGACTTAGGAGATCTGTAACAGATTTGGGCTACCTAAAGTCCACTTTCTATATTTGGCTTTATGAATCACTTTGAAAAGGTTTTCCTAAATCTTAGGGATTTCCTAACTTTTAGGAATAAATCATTGCTAGCATATTGATTGGGGTTTTCTTTAGCATATATAATCGATTGGAATTTGTTTTATGTTTTCAGTGAGGTTATTTACTTTGTTAGTTCTTCATTGAACTTGGAACTTATTAAGGTTATTCCTTGTGGCATTCATCTAACTTATCACTGTCAATTGCTTCTTTTCCTAGAGTGTGGAGTCAATATCCTTCTTTATAACTTTGGTTCGTGTTTCTTAAAACATTGGTCAAGGTTTTCTTGAAAATAGAACCGATTTAGCTTATCTGGAAATTCCTTTCAATGACATGTTTGTGGATTCCTAGATCTCGATTTATAGGGTTCACATCAGTTGATATTAGAGCGTAGGTTGCTCTAAATCAGTTTAGTACGTATTACTTAATTTTGTCACTTTTCCTGCAATCTTGCAATTCTAGTTGTCTTCTTCCATAAACGTTTCTTGCAAATCTTGGTTGTTTTATTGCATAAACGTTTCTTGCAAATCTTGAAAATCTGGTTGTTTTCTTCCATACACATTTCTTACAAATCTTGCAAATATGGTTGTTTTCTTGTTGTAATCTTTTCTCTTATGTCCTTCTCAAACTTTGCAAATCTAGTCATCTTATTACTTTTCTAAATTGATTGCTCTTTCTTATTATTTCATATCTATGCCTTCTTACTTCTTTTGATAGCCTTAGTTGCGATTTGTTAGAAAAAACAAGAAATGAAAAGGAAAAACCGAAATGAAAGAAAAAGAAAAAAAGAAGAAAAGAGTGGAGGCTCAGTTTTTGCAAAAGAGGGCATATTTAAGTTTAGCAAAAGGGAAGTACTTGATTTGCTTATTCCTATCTGAAATCCAAAATAGTATTATTATTATTGTTTTGATTCATCTTTGTTTCATCTCCTTTTCTTTGCTATCTTGTCTAGTTTCACCGTTTATGCCCTTACCCTCATCCTATTTTCTTTGTTCCTCAATTTGGTTGCATTCTTTGAATAAGTTGGGTGTCCATTACAAGGTAATTGTTTTTGATATGAGTTTCTTTAGTTCCTTAAAGAACTAATTTAAGTGAATTGAGTGGTAAAAGGCAAAACTGATTACATTCTAGATTAAAAGCCCTAAATGAGTGAAATGCTTATTAAGCAAAACACTTGTTAGTTTTCTTTCTTTACAAAATCATTCTTTGTCAGATTGCTATAATGGATGAAGAAGGAAGGATTGGAGAGACATTTGAACAATGAACTTTGCATCAACACTTTGAACACATGGAGGTTAGATTTAGTGAAATCTTGGATAAGATGTAAAGACAAGATGTTGCCATTGCTACTTTGCAAAGGAATCAAGTTCGTGAAGTTTGATTTTTCATAGACAAGAAATGGGACAATACCATGTTGAAGACGAGGAGGAAGGTGATAGTGATGATTTTAATATGGTAGAGGGCAATAGCATATTTGATCAAAATAGAGGTGGTCGAAGGGAGGCAAAGGATAGATCATTATGATCGAAACTTAGGAAACATTAATATGAAGATTCCATCTTTTTTAGGAAAGAATGATCCTGATGTATACTTAGAGAGGGAGAAGAAAGTGGAGTTAGTCTCTAATTGTCACAACTACTATGAGTTGTTGAGCTGACTGACTATACTATTATTTTGTGGGATCAACTTGTTTTGACTAGGAGACGAAAACATAAGAGCCCAATTGAAACTTGGGAGGAGAAGAAGGCTATTATGAGGAGAAGATTAATTCTATCTCACTACTATAGCGGCTTGTACTAGCAGCTACAAGGCCTAACCTGAGGATTTAAGAGTGTGGAGGAGTACCACAAGGAGATGGAGATAGCTATGATTAAGGCTAATGTGGAGGGGGAATGAGAGGCAGACATGGCATGGATTTTGCATGGCCTAAATCAGGAAATTGCAAATGTGGTAAAGTTGCAACATTATGTGGAGCTCAAGGGTATGGTACATATATCAATGAAGATTGAGAGGCAACTCAAAGAACAACGATCAGTATGGTTCAGGCAGAAATCGAGTTCTTCCCGTTGGAAACTAAATTGGAGCAAGAAGGATAATAATCCAGATCTTAAGAGCAAGTCTGAATCATCTAAAAGTAAGGATGCTAGTTCTAGCCTAGATAAAGGTAAGTCTAATTAGTAAACCTTTAGAAACAGAGATATTAAATCTTTTAAGTGTTTGTGACAGACCCCGTTTTCAGAGCCCGGCAATTGCATTCAGATAACACACATTTATCAACTATACTTGCATTCAAAATTCTCCTTTCTAAGCTCAGCTTCGCTCTTTGAATAGTTGACTAATATGATGATAGTCGACTAGTCCATTTATCCATTTCAACTTGAATACCTCAAGGAACAACATTGGTGAGTCCACACTTTACATATGTATATGCTTCGGGGATATTAGCATAACTTTTTCTTTAGGCATCATATGTAGGGTTTCTTTAGATAGTTTGAAAGAGGACTTCAAGAGCTACAACTTTTATGAAGACCTAGAAGGCCAATTGCAACTTCTGGATGGTAAAAAATAGGACAGAAGATAAACCATGAACAGTAACCCAGATGATATTCGTGAACAGTAATATAGACGATACTCGTGAACAGTAACACAGAGGAAGTCTGTGAACAGTAACACAGATGATACTCGACAACAGTAACACAGACAAAGTTTGTGAACAGTACACACAGAGGAAGTCTGTGAACAGTAACACAGACGATACTCGTGAATAGTAACAGAGACGAAGTCTCTGAACAGTAACACAGACGAAGTCTCTGAACAGTAACACAGACGAAATTCTTCAACCAACATAACTTCTTGACTCCTTCTTATTATCCTTGGCCTATGATCTATGTTCTATCCTCTATAGTTGACTTTTATCTTCTGTGTTGACCACTTATCGTCTGTGGTCTATCCTCTGTGTTCTATCCTCTGAGTGATGACGTGTCCTCTGTGTTCTGACGTCATCACAGACAATACTTCTCCTCTCTATTCCTCCTTGCCTCTGTATTCTGACGTCAGCACAGACGATACTTCTTATCTCTATTCCTCCTTGCCTCTATATTCTGACGTCAGCACCGACAATACTCTTCCTCTCTATTTCTCCTTGCTTTTGTGTTCTGACGTCAGCACAGACGATACTCTTCCTCTATATTTTTCCTTGCCTCTGTGTTGTGACGTCATTATAGACGATTCCCAGGGCCGGTCCTGAAATTTTGTAGGCCCGGGTTATAAGAGAAGATGTAGGCCTTGACTTTAATTAAAAATAAATTAGAAAAAATTTTATTTTTTTAATAAACTATATTTTATATTATTAAAAGTGGGCCCTGGGCAGAGGCCCAGCTTGTCCTTTCGTCTATGTTTTTCACTTGCAATCCTTCCAACTCTGAAGTGCTATTCTAAAACTAACAACAGTTGGCAAATTCATCAAGCAAAACATGCACATATACAATTCATTATCCAAATCTTTAAAATAGCAGAATCATACAGAGGAATTCAATTTCACTGTTTCCATTTTAAAACATAGTCAGAGTTATTACAGATCAGATTACACATCAACTTAAACCAAAATACAAAAGATGTCCGATGCTGATATGTCAAATGAGCTATTACAATCACTGACTTAGTACAAGTGACTCTAACTAATTTGGAGTTTTCGATGTCTTGCAGGGATTACTATCGTCTTGGTTTGCCTATTGAAAAAATTGATTGTTGCAAATTCGGATGTATGTTGTATTGGGGTGATGATGTGGAATTAGAAGAGTGTAAATTTTGTGGTCA
>JANIIA010469595.1:226-17889 GCA_027478495.1 Erythroxylum alaternifolium | reverse complement strand
TTAAATTCATTATGTAAGGTATAACTACAAAAAGAGGAAGAAGTCGAGCTACAAGAAAAATTCCCGCTGCTACCATAACCATAGTAGCAGCATGTATCAGAGCCGAAATAGGAGGAGGCCCTTCCATGGCATCCGGTAACCATACATGAAGAGGGAATTGGGCTGATTTAGCAATTGCGCCCGAAAAGAATAGAACGGCACACAAAATAACAAATAAATAATTCACCTTATTATTAGCAATCAAGTTATTGAAAATGTCGAACAAATCCCGAAATTCGAAACTACCCGTTAAAAAAGAAAGACCTAAAATTCCTAATAATAAACCAAAATCCCCTACACGATTAGTTACAAACGCTTTTTGACAAGCATTTGACGCAATAGGTCGTGTGAACCAAAACCCTATTAATAGATAAGAACACATTCCAACCAATTCCCAAAAAATATAAATTTGTATCAAATTCGAACTAGTAACTAATCCCAACATTGCAATATTGAAAAAAATCATATAGGCAAAAAATCTCAAATAGCTTTGATCATGAGCCATATAATTGTCACTATAAAGAAGAACCATAATTCCAATCGTAGTAATTAACATTGAAAAAATAGAGGTAAGTGGGTCGATCAAGTGGCCGAACTCTAAAGAAAAATCATTTTTGAGGGTCCAAGACCATACATATTGATAAATAGAACTGCTACTTATTTGTTGAATAGCCAGATCGGTCGAAAAAATCATAACTATACTGATCAATAAAACACTTGGAAAAGACCACAGACGACGAAGTTTTTTTGTTGCTGCCGGAAAAAGGAGGAATCCTGCTCCTATTAACACAGGGACTGGAAGTGTAACAAAAGGTATAACCCACGAATACTGATATGTATGTTCCATAATTTGATTTTTATTGCTTTTGTAGCAGTAATGGATGTTATTGCCTTTTTAGCAGTAGTGGATAGCCGTCCCACACCCAGTCTAATTCTAAGTTCTCCAAATGGCATTAGCCCTTTTTTACCAGTCCAATGCTTATCTCTTCGTGCGAAAAAGATGAGGCCCCCAGCCATGGGGGGAAAGAAGAGTGGGTAAGAGGGTTGTTAGGGATCTTTTTTTCCTCACAGATCCAAGTTACCTCAAGTTTGTGTACAATACCACTTAATTTCCACCAAAATCTTACTATGACTACATTTTTGTGGGGGGTGGAACCTCTGGTTTCCCATTGGCAGCCACTTTGTCTCAATCCTTCCGTGTTATTTTGCTTGAACGTGGTGGAGTTGCCTACGGTAAACCCAATTTGATGACACAGGAAGGCTTCTTGGCCACACTGACTGAGGTTGACACATTTCACTCAGCATTCACGTCCAAGGATGGTGTCCCAAATGCCAGAGGGAGTCTTTTCGGTTTTCGGTGGAAGCAGTGCAATCAATGCAGGCTTTTACAGCCGAGCAGACCCAGATTGATACCCCAGATCAGGTGTCAATTGGGACCTCACAATGGTGAACTAGTCATATGAGTGGGTTAAGAAGGCAATTGTCTTCAGGCCAGAGCTTAGGAACTGGCAATCGGCCGTTAGAGATGGGTTGTTGGAGGCAGGGGTTCAACCTTATAATGACTTCAGTTTGGATCATTTGCTGGGCACAAAGATTGGTGGCTCAACGTTTGATAGCTCAGGGGGGGAGACACAGTGCTGCGAATCTTCTCACTTATGCCAATGCTGTGAATATCAAGGCTACTGTCTACACAATGAGAGGATATGGCATCTACTTCACAGTATTCAAGGTCTAGCCTATCAGCAATTGGTGTGGTTTATCGCGATCAACTGGGAAAGTTTCACCATGCAATGGTGCGGGAAAACGGGGAGGTGATATTATCTGCTGGTGCAATTTGGAGTCCACAATTTCTGTTGTTGAGTTGCATTGGTCCGAGGTCTTACCTATCGTCTTGGGGGATTCCTGTGGCATCCCATCATCCATATGTGGGACAGTACATGACAACCCGCAGAACGGCATATCAATTGTGCCTACAATCCCACTTGAGCACTCACTGATTCAGGTTGTTGGAATAACTGATGCTGGTGCTTATGTCGAAACAGCTTCGAACATGGTCCCTTTTGCACCCCCAACTCGTTCTGTGTTTCTCAGAGCACCTTCACATTTTTTTCTGAGGCCTCATGGAGAAAATTGTTGGGCCACTTTCGACTGGCTCATTAAGGCTCGCTTCCCACAGACGTCAGAGTGAATCAAATAGTCTGATTCAACGACTTTTCCAACCCGGTGGACATAGAAAGGTGTGTGAATGACACACTGAAGTGAAGATCGGGAATGTGTGGAGAAGTCGGACCATGGTGGACCTCATGTTCCATGACTAGTATGGAGCTCGAAGCTTCAGGTTCGTGGGGCCTGCACTGCCTGTTGATCAATCCAACTATTTCAAAATGGCGGAGTCTTCCGAACCGTTAGCACCAACCGTTAAACACCATATGGCATTACCACAGGGGGCTTTGTCGTCGTAGGCAAAGTGGCTGATTGTGATTATATTGGTTTAGTTCGAGTTGGCGATGGCTCAACACTTATTGCGTAAGTAAACAAAAGCATCGGGGCTACTGCTTTGGTTGTTTTTGAGCGGACGATGTTCAAATTCAAAATTATTATTATAATATAAATATTTAATTAAATGTTTCAAAAAATTGTCCGTTGACTTAATTGATTGGACGATTTTTGAGTATATTTATATAGTTAGTATAGACCGGAAAATCCAATTTCATAAGAGGAGAATGGAGAGAAGAAAGGGTTGAAATAAAGTAAGTGTTCAGGTTGATCAGAAGAGGCAGAAATAGCTAGAACTGAGTCCAAGCTCTTGAGGTTGTGCTTTCAGGCTAGGACGACGTACCATGATACTTTCCGTTTTGTTGAGCCTTGCTCCGCTGGAAGTTTTTTGATCAATAGAAGAGGAAGAGGAGTCAGCCAAAAAGAAAGACCACCAAAAGTAACGACCACCAAGATACGCATAGTGATTCGATCTTTTGAGCACCCATTTTTGGAAAACCATTTTTGGGGGCTTCCGCCTTACACACGGAAGATTGGATTGCCTGAATCACGAGTCTTATATACTGTGTTGCGATCACCTCATATTGATAAAAAATCCAGAGAACAATTTGAAATGGAAATCAAGAAAAAATTTCTGGTCATAAAAACGGAAAGGCATGAATTGCGAAAGAAGTTCTTTCGGTTAAAACGACAACGTATATTTGGAGCTCAATATGAAATCCTATTTTCTTGCAAGACCCGTTCGGATAAGGGAAAACTCCAGAAATTGCTTTGAAGGAAGATCAAAGCGTTGACCCTTTCCTGAACCAGAAGGGGGGGTGAGAGAAAAAGGGGATCGCCCCATCAAGAAAGTTAGGGCTTTCCGTACCTTCCCTACCCCCTCCCCTTTCCATTCTTCCTTCCCCCCTCACTCCCCCTTTTTCAATAAAGAAGCCCCGCTCCCTAAGGGGCCCCCCTCTGATAAGGAAGGAAATAAAAGAATCTCCATTTTATGACAAATCCGGTCCGATGGCTGTTCTCCACTAACCACAAGGATATAGGGACTCTATATTTCATCTTTGGTGCCATTGCTGGAGTGATGGGCACATGTTTTTCAGTACTGATTCGTATGGAATTAGCACGACCCGGCGACCAAATTCTTGGTGGGAATCATCAACTTTATAATGTTTTAATAACGGCTCACGCTTTTTTAATGATCTTTTTTATGGTTATGCCAGCGATGATAGGTGGATTTGGAAATTGGTTTGTTCCAATTCTGATAGGTGCACCTGACATGGCATTTCCACGATTAAATAATATTTCATTCTGGTTGTTGCCACCAAGTCTCTTACTCCTATTAAGCTCAGCCTTAGTAGAAGTGGGTAGCGGCACTGGGTGGACGGTCTATCCGCCCTTAAGTGGTATTACCAGTCATTCTGGAGGAGCAGTTGATTTAGCAATTTTTAGTCTTCATCTATCTGGTGTTTCATCCATTTTAGGTTCTATCAATTTTATAACAACTATCTTCAACATGCGTGGACCTGGAATGACTATGCATAGATTACCCCTATTTGTGTGGTCCGTTCTAGTGACAGCATTCCTACTTTTATTATCACTTCCGGTACTGGCAGGGGCAATTACCATGTTATTAACCGATCGAAACTTTAATACAACTTTTTTTGACCCCGCTGGAGGGGGAGACCCCATATTATACCAGCATCTCTTTTGGTTCTTCGGTCATCCAGAGGTGTATATTCCCATTCTGCCTGGATCCGGTATCATAAGTCATATCGTTTCGACTTTTTCGGGAAAACCGGTTTTCGGGTATCTAGGCATGGTTTATGCCATGATCAGTATAGGTGTTCTTGGATTTCTTGTTTGGGCTCATCATATGTTTACTGTGGGCTTAGACGTTGATACCCGTGCCTACTTCACCGCAGCTACCATGATCATAGCAGTTCCCACTGGAATCAAAATCTTTAGTTGGATCGCTACCATGTGGGGCGGTTCGATACAATACAAAACACCCATGTTATTTTCTGTAGGGTTCATCTTTTTGTTCACCATAGGAGGACTCACTGGAATAGTCCCGGCAAATTCTGGGCTAGACATTGCTCTACATGATACTTATTATGTGGTTGCACATTTCCATTATGTACTTTCTATGGGAGCCGTTTTTGCTTTATTTGCAGGATTTCACTATTGGGTGGGTAAAATCTTTGGTCGGACATACCCTGAAACTTTAGGTCAAATCCATTTTTGGATCACTTTTTTCGGGGTTAATCTGACTTTCTTTCCCATGCATTTCTTAGGGCTTTCGGGTATGCCACGTCGCATTCCAGATTATCCAGATGCTTACGCTGGATGGAATGCCCTTAGCAGTTTTGGCTCTTATATATCCGTAGTTGGGATTTGTCGTTTCTTCGTGGTCGTAACAATCACTTCAAGCAGTGGAACTAAAAAAAGATGTGCTCCAAGTCCTTGGGCTGTTGAACAGAATTCAACCACACTGGAATGGATGGTACAAAGTCCTCCCGCTTTTCATACTTTTGGAGAACTTCCAGCTATCAAGGAGACGAAAAGCTATGTGAAGTAAAAGAATCAAAGGTTTCCGACTGCTACTAAGAACAGGTTCTCGGATGGGCAGGAAGTTTCTTTCTTACCACTCCTTTCTTTTTGGTGATGTTGAATCCCTAAGGTAAGGATGATTCTGTCAAAAGCTTCTGGCGAACACTCGCCGTCCACTTCTGGTTCTTCGTCCCACGAATCTCTTGTCGCTCATGCATCGGTTTAGTCTTAGGTTTCGCGCTTGGAACATATTTTTTTTTTTGGCGAAGTCAGTCAAGTCATAAATGAATCGTCCGATATTGTGGAAACCGCAACTCGGCAAGCGATACAACCTGGTCCGCCCCCAGAGGTCGAAGCGGGGTTTGAGCAGGTAAAGGAAAAAAACCTTCAAAAAAGGGGTCCGCCCGGGGCCTAGCAGTATGGATCGCCGCTGAAACCATAATGGTAGCACTCTCCGTTGTGTCTATAAAATAAATGGAAGTTATGAGTACAAAAATGGAGCGTTATAAGTTTGTCTAATTCTTTTCTTTCTCCCGCTTTCAGACAATTAAGGTTTTCATCTTTATTTCTCCTCGGGAAAGATTGACCTCGGAAAGTGCCTCCGACCCCCGGACGTAGCCATCCGCCGCGTGGCGAACCGGGTGACCGTCACGGATCGAATAAAAGGTAGTTCGCTGGGTATGTCTTTTCAGCCCAGAAGTGCTGATTCAAATCCAGCTCGTGACAAGCAAATTTTCTTCCCTAAAAAAATGTGGGTACTCCTCGGTCGGAATAACGCTCCTGCTCCTGACTGAACGAGGAGAGAAAACAAAAAGACAGAAAAGAGAAAGAGAGGGAATAATAAAAAGAAATAATGGATCACTGAACACAGAAGAGCGAGAAGACAGCACTCCCCAAGCCAAGGATGAGTGCCAAAGACGATCTTATCCTCCGTTACCAACGATGATGAAAAAAAAAAGAGATCAATTCCACTCTAATTGCTCTGGTGCTCAAGGTTGAAAATCCAGCTTCTCCCGACCAATACAGGGGCTTTTAAGCCACTCACCAACGTCTTGTACAAAATTTGGGTTCTAAGCAACAGGCTTTTTTTGGTTATGGACTCAATTATTAGCCCAGCTTTCAAAAAAAGGCAATGCATCCAGGATAACCTCTTGCTTTGTCACGATATGCTTCAATAATTCCACCTTCTGCAAGAGAAAGGCAGGATGTGTGTGAAAATGGACCTGAAGAAAGCGTTCGACAGTGTTGACTGAGGATTCCTGGGAGCTGCCATGCTGGCTATGTGCTTCCCCCAGAAGTGGATCGAATGGATAAGGACCCACATTTTGACCCTCAAATATTCCATTGTTATCAATTACCCTCCACGGCCCAGTAGTTGAGGTCTCAGGCAAGGCAACCCCCTCCCCCCTATTTCTTTGCCATTGTCATGGAATGTCTATCCTTGCTCTTACAGATCCGTGAAGAAGCGAAGCTCATTAAGTTCCCATACTCTAAAGATGAGGTCTCAGTTTCCTACCTCCTTTTTGCTGATGATCTGATGATATTTCCCAATCCGGACATCCACTCAGTCCAAAACCTTATTCAAGATTTTCACAAATCCTCCGGCCTTCCGGTTCCATTTTTAAAATGGAGCGTATTCTGCTCTGCTATTTCTTCCGCTATAAAGGCCGCTATCCTCTCCATTCTCGGTATGCATGAGGAGCAACTCCCTGTACCTTGTCTCAGCCAAAATGGAATTTGCTAACGGTAGTCCCTTGATAGACAAAATCAGCAAGAAGCTAACCGGGTGGAAGGCCAGAATGATTTCTTTTGCTTTTGCCGGACGACGACAGCTTATAAAGACTTCTTTTTTCATACCAACGCTACTGGATATGCTCGTTTCTGCTCTCTTATAGCAGCACTAATGCTATAATCATGCTTCAACAATTCCTTTAGGGTGAGATCAATAAAGTGAGTTGGGGGACCTTCTGTCAACCGAAAAAGGAGGGTTGTGTGAAACTGAAAGTGAGTGAATAGGTTAAACCCTAATCACCACGAATTATATATATATATACAACAGAGTGTACAAAAATATATATACAACAGAGTGTACAAAAATATATATACAACAGAGTGTACAAAAAATAGGTAATTACAATTAGACCCTGACATACTATATATAAATAATGTTATTCTCAACACTCCCCCTCAAGCTGGAGCATATATGTTATCAATGCCCAGCTTGGATATTCCATTCTCGAACCCCTCAAGGACTTAGTGAAAAGGTCGGCCAACTGGTCTGCAGAGACTGTAAACTCTGTGATCAGCTCTCTAGATACAATCCTCTCTCTAATGAAGTGACAGTCCACCTCTATGTGTTTTGTCCTCTCGTGGTAAACTGGGTTAGAGGCAATGTGTAGTGCTGCTTGATTATCACATATCAATCTCATAGGCCTCGGTGGAGCAGGTCTAGGCGGATAAATCCCGATCTCCTCAAGAAGATGGCGCAACCATAGCAACTCACATGTCGCAACTGACATGGCTCTATACTCAGCCTCTGCACTAGAACGAGCTACCACATTCTGCTTCTTGCTTTTCCATGATACCAAGTTTCCACCCACAAATACGCAATAACCTGACGTGGAACGCCTATCAGACTGTGAGCCAGCATAATCTGCATCTGCATATCCCAATATATCAGTATGTCCGTGGTTACGGTACAGGAGGCCCTGCCCAGGAGCCCCTTTGACGTACCGTACGATGCGAAGTGCTGCCTCCCAATGCTCAACACAAGGAGAAGTCATGAACTGACTCACCACACTAACAGGAAAGGCGATGTCTGGTCTCGTGACAGTAAGATACAAGAGCTTCCCAACAAATCTTCGGTAGGATCAGAATATGGCTCCCCCTGATTAGGTACAAGTCTAACATTGGGAGTTCCTTTCTTGCTTTGACCTGTTAAAAGACATACTCTGGTGTTTTAGATTAAAAAAAAATAAAAAGAAATAAAACAAAGATGACAATAAAAAAAGAAAGTATAAGTATAAGTATAAAGTATTAAAATAAGAAAATATATGATACTCTAGTAATTTAATGCACATAGAAATGAAAAGAGTACAACAAAATATTTAAAAATCTCACGAACAAGATCCAAGAATACGATTAGGTTGATAGAATGCGAGAAGGAAGTCTAAGGATCAACTGGTAACGAGAGAGGGGATCGCTTGTTCTTTGAATAGTTCTTTCAAAAAATGCACGGTTCATATGGTTATTAAAACTAAAAATAACCGAATTGAGTTCATGAATTGACTTAATATATTAAGTAAGTCCGGTTATGGACCAATAAAAAAATTTTATCTTCGAAATCCAGGAGAAATTATAAGGGTCAGTGTATGAGAAATCAAATCATACATAAATGATAGAAATTTCAAAGGCCCTGAAAATGCTATGAGGTGCTCGGAAATGGTTGAAGTAGTTGAATAGGAGGATCACTATGACTATAGCCCTTGGTAAATTTACCAAAGACGAAAATTTTTTATTTGATATTATGGATGACTGGTTACGGGGGGACCGTTTCGTTTTTGTAGGTTGGTCCGGCCTATTGCTCTTTCCTTGTGCCAACCAACCCTCGTAGTTAGTTCATCGCGCATGAAAGCGTTTAGTTTGTTGGGGATCCCTTTGGTAATGCAATTAAAAGGCTAAGGTAATTAGAATCCATAATCCCTTACTTATTTTGAAACTCTCACAATTGGTCGAACAACTCGGATTTCGGAATCGGCTCGTGACCTTTTTTTGCCTTGATTGACTCCCTCGATTGACGGCGCCTAAAGACTTGCTCCCCCGAAATGGTACTGTCTTTCTAATGGTCTGGACAAAGGTGGGCTTCTCTAAAGAAAGGAATGAATGACCGTGATGTTCAGGTCAAATCGATGGGATTAGTGGAAAAGGTAATGCGGTGGATAGGGTAAAGTGACCCGAGACCAAGCCTTAAATTAAAGAAGTGAAGTGGGATCAAGTCGTCTTAAAGAATTCGAATGGAAGGGGAGCCGTCTCGTAACCAGCTTCCGACTGGGCCCTGCAATAAATAGAAAAAGAACTATAGGTACGGAGACTTAAAGATCGGCCTTGAATGCTTTGGATTGGAGTGGCCCTTCGGAACTTCACCTATAGTTATAAGGTAACCAACTCGCCTCTACGAATCTAGTTCCCCGAGTTCCTCATTTCATCTATAGCTACGAACTTTACGAGTTGTGAGCCGATAGGTGATGGGAGTAGACCGGTAGCTCCAAAATGTGTTTAAAGGCCTTAAACTTAAAGGTAAAGGGGCCAACCAGAAAGAATGGTAGTTCCCCCGCTGCAGCTACTGCTTTCAACTATTCTAGCAGAGGTTTTTCGGAACGTGTAATTTCTGGTTGATGGAGGAAGTTCCTTCCGTTTGAGTTGAGACTAGGAACCTTGAGGACCTTGATTTCCCCTTATGGAAGTCCTCTAATAAGCAGAGCCAAGTGAAAGAATAAAAGGAGGCGTGCTCTTATTATACGTTATATGATGCCGCTATCGGGATTCAATCCAACTAGAGCTACTGGAACGAAAGAAATGACCAGCTAGCTAGCGTAAGCAATAGTGTACGGATAGCCCTGTGCTAATATCATAGTAGTTGATGTAGCCGAATCCCCTACCCCCCGTTTCTAATCGTCTAAAGGATCTGCCCTCGCGGGATTTTTTTCCACAACTTAGGTTGCTGAGTCGGTTTCTGCCATAGATGATCAAACTTCTTTCTCTTTCGCCGGAGCAGATGATGTCCAAAGGGAGTTGTGCTCCTCCCATTTCTTACTTTTAGGTTGAGGGCTGCCAGAGTATCCGTCTCTTAATAAAGTCAAATCATCCGCAGTCAGTGGCGGATGTTAACGGTCTTTCTTGAAATAGTTGGGGCAAGAGTAAGGAGAAGAGTAGGTCTCTAGCCTAGAGGATAAATTAGGGCTAATCCCTAGCCTGTAGAAGAAGACCACTCGCCTTTAACTAGCGAAGCGGATATTTCGGTATCTTAAGGGTACCTTGCCTCATGGTTGATTGTTCACTCCCGCACATGATGTCTCTCTTAGTGCTTAGGCAGATCATATTGGGCAGGTTGCCCAGATCCCAGAAAGTGGGCGCTCCACCACTGTTTATGCAATTTTTTATGAACCTAATCCCATTCCCCGGAAAGCCAATAAAAAGCCTACGGATTTCCCAGAGAAAGAAAAGAGAATAGCTCTCAAGCTTCCCCTAAGGGCTGAAGGGCTTGACCCGCTTAGAGAAGAGTATAAGGAGAAGAAGTGGCAACCGGTCCTGTCAACTCTTTCTTTAAATAGATAGCGGTCGGATTAGCTACATCGGATTGACTACTACCCTAGGATTATAGGACCTGTTGGAACGGTTTGTTCTATTTCTACCTACACATCTCAGAGCTCATACACCTGCGCATCTCACTAGCACATCTCGTCTCTTTCCCTTTTGCTTTTGACTCTCAGAATTGGCCAAAGCATCAGTGATTTCCACTCACTATACGATAATTGTTGAATCAGAGATTGAGGAAGAAAGCTATGGTGAAACTCCTCATGAACTCTTAAGAAATTCAATCTTCGCTAAACCCAAGTTCCGAATTCTTTCTTTGAGTACGGGTCTTCATCCTTAACTTAAAGGGAGATAATCAAGCTTTCTGAACGGCTGCGGGCGGCAGGTATATGTATATAAAAGAAAAAGAGTCTTGGAATGCGCTAGTAAAGAATAGAGTGAGGCAATTTTCAAAAAGCGCTAATCTTCATGCTCGTCCCACAGCCATACTAAAACAGCGGTTAGAAAGAAAGAATCCATACGGTTAAGTGTGGCTAACTGACGACAAAAGGATGACGGCCTTCTATTGGAAACGAAAGACCTACCTCGCAAAGAAAGATTACTCATAGCGGGTTTCGTGCTCAAGACGAGACTCCTCATCAAAGGCATTGATAGGAATATTCAAGATATTCCAAAAGATGAGGAAGTATACTCCGGTGATAGCTGACATCCCCGAAAATTGTCTCCCTTCCAGTTCTCATCCTAGGATAGTCTCAAGTAGAGGTCAGCATCGGAAGGAGGGTCAAGAGAAGAAAGCAAGAAGTGGATGAAGAATCATTATCATTGGGAGAGAGACTGGGAAAGAGCAGGAGATTGATTGGCATGAAGTAGGGCAGAAAGAGAGGGGATTCAGGTTCTCTTTTAAAAGGATTTGCTGCTCGCCTTCCGCACCTGGATCTGTTTAGGGCTATTGGAACTAAGCCGAATCCGTGTACTGAGTCGCTAACTGCACTCTGTCTTGCCCATTTCTGGAAAGGCTTTCTCTCATAGGCGATTGGGAGGGCATATGTTGAAAGAGGAAGTCCCAATTACAAATCAACTAATTGATGCTGAGAAAAGCATCGAGCTTGCTGCTTGACTTCTATATTCTTTCTTGCGCATTGTCTTCTTCAAGGTCTAGTCTCAATCTCTTTCCCTGCCTTGATAGGAGTTGTAAAGTAAGGACTAGTTATTCCCACAATTGCTTCTTGCTTTGCTACCTTGCCCTTATAAAAGCGCTAAAGCCGGTTTTTTTCTAATGAATGAACCAGTGAAAACTAATTGAGTTAGGATTGCGCAAAAGGAAAGGCTAGTTAGCAAGTGAGTCTGGTCAGCATGCTCCGAAAGAGAAGACTAATTTGCAATCCCCCCCCGATTCCGCTTCTTTCGAAATGGGAAGAATAGCGTAGTAAAAGTAGGCCAAGTCGGTAGTCTTTTCCAATTCCTGATACGATGCCTGTGAACATGCTGACTCCGAAGTTCAAGCTAGTGTTGGATACATCGTCTGAAGAGCCACAAAGGGCCGGTGTCCATAACAGGTTGGGTAAGTCTCAAGAACCAATGCCTGGATCCTATAATGATCAGTTGCTTTGTGCTAGATGTCATGCAGACTTACAAGGAAGTGGGGCAGAGACAGAAGACCCCAACACTTCCTCTGAAGAAAGGAAGACCGAAGCCTCGTTATCCCAGCCATCAACGCCAAGTAGAGGGTGTACAGATGCCCCCGGATTAAGACAGGCTTAGAGGGCTTGGGGCATATCAATCCAAGCCGGGAATGCAAGGAAAGGAGTCACTTTCACCATTCCCGCTACTGTGCTCCAGGCAATGACGAGTCAGGCACAGCCTAGAGACAACCCTAAGAGTTTCAGGCCACCAAAGACTCCGGTGGGTCAGTGGTTTGAACACAGGCCAAACTACGCTCCTGGGCTCCCTTCTTCGAGGTTGATTCCCCCAGATCAAATGACAAGGTGCCAAAAGCGAAGATGGCAGCGGAGGAAGAAGATGGCGAGGCCAATGAGATTGAAGATGATAGTTCAAAAGAAATTCTACTCATTTATGCCAAGTCAGATTCAGCTTTCATTTCCTTCTATGGGTCTTAGTGAGATAGATCCCATCAAGCGCACCAGGTAGCGAAGGTAGTGAATCACACCTACTGGAAGCTGGAAGCGCATAGCACCATCACGCGATAAGGGAGTTCACTACAAGCACATAAAGGAGCACCCTCTCATAAGCGCATACGAAAATAGAATCTCATCTAAGATCATATCATACCAATGGGGAAGTAGGGAAGCGAAAGCTGGATCGACCAAGAAATGAATGAGAGGCCAGAGGGATGGGCTCATTCGACTAATCAGAGATCCCTGCCTGGTCCAATAGAAGAAAGCAGAGTCAAAGGTAAAGGGACTGTCAAAGGCTATCTATCCCCATTCTACCAGCAAACCTGCTAGCAAGTACGCTCGACCTCTTACATCAAGTTAGCTCTTATCTTTTACTTAACCAAAAGACAGGCTCCCGGGCGAGCTATTTGCTTTTCCCTTTCCTTCTTACCCAGCCTTCGGCTTCCCCTTTCTCTTCTTCTTTCGAATTTCATGTGATAAGCATATAGAAAGTAGCTTTGATTTGGGAAGAAATAAGTGCGAGAACCTAGTCATTCCTACTCCTTTTCTTCTCTTATGCTATTTCATCATTCAATGCCGGATAAGCATTCAATGTCTACAAAGCATGAAATCGGGTATGCTGCCAAATCGGATATTGCACTCTAGTTACCTTACCACTCAACTATATTTGGGCGGGTAGTCCGTTTCTTCTTAGCCTTTGGCTTCTTTACCCATCCCATTAGGTAGGGCTCCGGATGAATGGAAGACCGAACGCACCTAAGGTTGAGTAAGGCACGAAGAGTTTCCATGATGTGGCGATGTTTTCGTTCAGCACGCCCATTCAAAGAAGTCTCGTTACTTTGTTCATTAGCGAGACGCTCAGAACCACTACTTGATATATTCTTATCTCAATGCTTGGTCGGTTGGCTTACGGCCAGGATGCTTTGGTTTTTGAGTTGGATTTCTTCCATGTCAAAGGCTCAGCTCAGGCAAAGCCCTTAGCATTCAGAGAGATTCCGGGCTATCTTCGATAAGAGCTGGTATAAGAACTTGATTTCAGAGGTCGATCTTTAAGCTAGAAAACCCAC
The DNA here is from genome assembly GCA_027478495.1 of Erythroxylum alaternifolium. Lineage (NCBI taxonomy): Eukaryota > Viridiplantae > Streptophyta > Magnoliopsida > Malpighiales > Erythroxylaceae > Erythroxylum > Erythroxylum alaternifolium. The sequence continues at coordinate 4,292 of JANIIA010469595.1, read as the reverse complement.
TAATAGGCTCCCTATAAGGGAAGATGGGGTGAAGAAAGAGCGGAAATCGATGTATTTTAAACCACATTGACCCAATCAATTCTACCTATGAAATAGCCTTCGAAGAAGGGAAAGAGCTCAATCGCAAAGGAAGAAAGAGATCGTCTTGGTTTAGAGTTAGATTTGTTCCAGGCAAAGCCTTACTTAAAAGTCACTCCAGAGATGTCGACTCCAGCTCGCTTTTCAAAATCTTGTCCCTTCAGTCAATCTTTAAGCTGTCAAACTTCAGTTTAGTGTCCTTATTATTATTTGGTAATCACCCATTGGGGGTTTTGAAAGTCCTGTTAAAGATGTATAAAGAACCTCTTTTCCAATAGCTTCATAGCCTGCATCTCTTGAGAGCGGGATAGAATTCGCTAGAAAAAAGGCTAGTCCAAGCCCGAAGAAAGGTTTAGCATAAGAGCTGTAGAAGATTAGTATATGTTATCCCAGATATCTCTCTTTCAGCTTCCAAACCTGAGTTTAGGGCGATTCCCTATCAATTGTTTTCTCGTTATCTGATTATAGCGGAGATCGGGAATTCTCTTTTTTTTTCCACTCTCAATGCTTTTTTTTCAGGATGCTTTGGTTTAGAGTTGGATTTGTTAGCTCTTCATTGTAGAATGCCCTTGTCAGGGAGTGGGGCTTTAGCCCTTTCTCATTACAATAGGAAGTTGGCTCGCCAGTAAAAGAGGACTGGGAAGGAACTCTGGCAGTTATTCTGCCCACGCGCAAGTGCTTCAAGCATCTAAGTAGAAAGCCTAAGATCCTATTCCGGTAGCCGAGAGAAGAGAATGAAAGAGAAGGCGAGCCCAAGAAGAGCGGGCAATTTTCTTTTGTTATAAGTAAAGTAGCCCGTCTGGTCATGGCTTAAACATCAAACGAGAGAGGCTGGATAGGGTAGTTTCGAATGCCGAGTGGAAACTCAAATTCCCTGAAGCTCGTCTTGTGGTTCTGCCTAGAACACATTCGGATCATAGTCCGATTCTCATTGACTCTGCTGATTACATTTCTAATTGCCGTCAGATAGACCCTTTCGCTATCAAGCTGCTTGGCTAAACCATGATCAGTTCAAAAATATCTTCAAGCGAAAAAAGTGGCCATTCCATAACTTCTGCAACCTCAGCTTTAACAGTAGCGGTTAAGGATTGGAATAAGGCAGTTTTCGGTAACATCTTTCATAACAAGCGCCGAACCTTAGCCCGGCTAGAGGGCATCCTGCGGGCCCTTACTCATAAACACTCGGACTTCCTTATTAAATTATAGAAGGACTTCATCACCTACTACAACCAATTACACTGGTGTCCCGATCCCTGATGGGCCAAGGACCTCTGATTGGTTTAGATCTATTCTGCAGCTTCCTCCGGGGCTGCTTTCATTGCTTTCTTCATACATACGAGGTAGTTTCAATCACCCCACTTGGCAATAGGAAATCCTATTCTCGAACTCTAAAATCTGATTTCAGAGGTCGATCTTTAAGCTAGAAAAACCTGCGTTTGGCGGAACTTTTCTAGACTTAGCCGAAGAGAGAGGCTTTTCCCTTTTAAGGGCGGATTGAGATAGAGACAGAGATCTTATTGCTTCTAAAGCACTAATAGGCTACCAATAAGGTAGAGCAAAAGAAGACTTTGAATCGTGAGATTCTTTTAACTGAGACCGGGAATCTTCCTTCTTTCTTAATGCTTGGCCTGAGGCCAGATAAAGCCCCTTCATTCCGAGATTCTGGGCTGGAATAGCCTCAAAGTTACCTTGGCCCCTGGCCCATTACATCGGAGCATCGGCCACAAAAAGGCCTTTTAAGCCATGTTGATGGGAGTTTGCGGGAGATTCCGCATCGGTGTTAGAAAGTTTAATTTCTGCTTCCAGAGACCGCATTTTCTCCCATTGGGAAGGGGCACAGGAGGTATGTAACTGCTCTCATTCAAGCAGTTGTTTCGGCTCCGAAAAGGGAATAAGAGTATGAGTCTTAGGCTCATTGGGGCCCTGCGTACATTCATTTCGCTCCTTCGCCCGCTAAAGCAATTGTAGTTGCTCCTGCTCCCGGGGATACAAATCATCTTTCCCCTGCACCCTAAGATAAGGTAAAAACCAATACCTGCAGAAGTTTATGCTCCCTAAAAAGCAAATCGCTACGCCATACGAACGAAGTGAGTATATATACTAGGGCGGTTCAATTTCTTCTCCTTCTAGCGCGGAAACATGGATGAAAGGAGTTTCCCGATCCCTAGGAAAAACACTTTTCCCAAGATCTCTTTCCCCCGTTCCCAATGAAGACGAATACGAAAAGGGGCTTCTAGATGAACTAGCAAAGAGAGATTTCCCCGAGAGTCAATTACATCGACCCTTATTGGGATATCAAACTCCAACTCTTTCGTTATTCGGTATAAGGCAAAGAAAGAGAAAAGACTAGTCCAAGCCCGCTCTGACCGAGATGATGGATAGAATTCGGTGGAGTTTAGGGGAACCCGGTTCCGTCGCTAATCGACTAGCTCTAGAAGCTCGTAATGAGGGTAATTCACCGTGAGACTAGCAAATAGAGTCCTGAACTAGCGGCTGCTTGTGAAGTATTCACCGCTGTCCGTTTCGAGCTCCTAGCCCTTTTTTATTATACATAAGACAAGTGCTCGAGCGCTATCGCCAAGAGGTTGACTTGCACTTGCTAGCGGGTTATCACCTGATTATCCTCCTTGCTTTATAAAACCAGGAGAATTTCAACGGGAAGACAGTCAAGTCGAATGTCTGCATCGAAAAGGGGACTGAGGGTAGCCCTTTGGCTGACAGGCTAGTAGAGCGTATACTGGTCAACCATGGATTATAGGGGAGAATTAGCCCTACAAGGCAGGATACAGGGGATTAGTTGATTAGCTGGTTCTCATCTCGCCTCGCACTTCCTCCCCCTTTAAAGCTACTACAGCGCTGGGGAATGACTAGCTCTTGCTGCAAAACTAGTACCTGAAACTTACAATCTCGAGCTCTAGGGCTTACTGCTTAATAAATACTACTTGCAGGCTTACTCCTAGTACCTGTGGCAGTTTACTATAGCACCAGCCCCGGGACTTCCTTACTTTATTCAATTCTTCTTCCGCCCTACCTGGAGTTGAAGTTACCGTTGGAGGCCTTTGAGTTCCAGTCTCAATAGTGGTCTTCCCTATATGTACAGAGGAGTAGTTGCGAGTGTCAGAAAAAAGTGCTTTGATCCAGCCGAAAAAATGGCAATGGCAAAGGCAAATAAGTAAGTAAGTGAGATCTCCCTCCTAATGCTATGCCCAGGAAGCAGCAGTAGATAGTTCCATTCCATCTGCTTTCGATCTTGTTGGAGTTGATGGGACTAGACATCTTGAATTGAATGAAGTCAGATTGGATCCCTCCCTAAGATCATAAGGAAGAAAGAGGTTCAGCCGATAGATACCTTCGGAAGTCAGTGTCAGTTCACTTGGATGGGCTTTTTGTTTTGTTGGGAAGTTGTAGTAGCCAGTGGAGCAGGCAAGATTGAAAGCAAGATTAATCAAAAGTAGGAGTCTGTTAAGCAAGTGAATTGTTACAGCCAGCAAGGGAAAGGACAAAAGCCTATTAGCTGACTTGACTTCTTATCCTCTTTATATGGTAATTGTCTAGTTTTGAGCCTGTTGGAGTTGAAGTTTCCGATGGAAAAGTCATGCCTATGCTTAAGTTTTAAGTTAAGGAGTCAATTATTTCATACATAATCAGAAGGAAGCCTTGAAAATAAGTTATTAAAAAGCTCTACTAGTAGGAATCTGAAGCCGGCTGGTCTATAGTTTTTAAAAAGAGTCTTACTGTCTTTCGAATCATGTTTGAAGGGAAAGGCGAAGAAAGAACAGATAACCCTAGTCAGCTTCTTGACCTGTCTTAGCTTCGTTCCTTTGCTTTCAAAAGTCCTGACCCGAAACTGCTATAAGGAAACAACGATCGGGTGGAAAGGAATCACGATAGATACCCATAAGACTATAGTTCGATAGATACCCATAAGACTATAGTTCGATAGATACCCATAAGACTATAGTTCGATAGATACCCATAAGACTATAGT
>JANIIA010469513.1:0-17908 GCA_027478495.1 Erythroxylum alaternifolium | reverse complement strand
AGAGAATAGTCGTTCAGGTTTGTCTATTATGGTGGTTGTGCACTTGGTTCCTTGTTTATTTGGTTTTGTTAAGTAAGTTTTTGAGTGAAGATGTTTGTGGGGTTTTAAAATGAGGATGGAACTAAAGTTGAACACAGAGTTTGGAACCCTTTAGGTCAAAATTGGCAGATGCTATTCTTAGTGGTGTTGATAATATATGGACTGCAAGTTTGATGTGTCAAAGGTTTAAAATTTGATTGTTTATAGGTTTGATGTAATACTAATTTTCAATGAATGTGTGCATATTGTGGTGAAATTTCAAAAACTGGGTGCGAAAGTTCTTTACCTTGGTGCTACTTCTGGTACTAATGTCTCTCACATGTTTGATATTGTTGGTCCTGTAAATGGTCTTTGTTGGATTTAATGTTTTGCGAGTGATTTATTAATTTTCTTATGTAGCATTTGCTTACAAGATCTCGGTCATGTTTGGTAGACTGGAGTGGTCTACGTAGTAGAATTTTCTCATAGAAGTGGTAAGGATTTAGGCTCTGTTTGATTGAGGGGTTAGTAATAGAACGAAATGAAACGTAACACTTAGTAATAGAACAGAATGAAACGTAACACACTTCTATCGTTTGATTGAGGGTTTCCTAATGGAATGAAATGAAATGAGATAGAAGCGGAGGGTTTCATCTTACGTTTCATTCCATCCTAAACAGTGAAAATAATAAACCTCCGATTTGGAAAGTTTAAAATAGAACGTAAACTAATAAATACATACTACCTAATATACCCTCAATAATTTTTCTTAATGTCAATTATTTCTTCTACCGCTTCTTCTTTTTCTTGATAATAACCACGAAACCTGTCTATTGCTACTATGTCTTGGAGTTCTGCTTTCGTGGGAAACTACAACCAAAATGTTGATAACAACGACTATTTTTCACTCACCCATCTTGAAATTTCATCTTTCTCAATCTTCCAAGCGTGATAAAGAGAGACCGAGTTTAAATATCCATTTCCTAGCTTCAAAATCGACTTCTTCTGGTGGTTTTGGTTCAAAGTAAGTTGCTTTCTTGTTGCACACAATGACTGAGTTGGTTAAGGTTTCTGCTTTTAGTGATAAAGATAGTGAGGAAAATGTTAGGACTTGAAACCACGCTCAATCATATGATATTATTCTTCTCTTTATATTGGGTTGCTATTTTTATTTAGAATTTGATTTTTAATAACGATGAATTTCGTTGGCTAAGATAAAAATTAAAGTTTATAGACTTTCTTTGGATAGGAGTTTCTTATTTTGGAGGATTTAATTTTGAACTTGGTTTTATAATTTAAGTCTATCTGTAACTTTGTTCTTAGGAATTGTGTGTTCAATGACTAATGTGTAGAAAATTGGGAACCTTTCTTTCTTCAGATGGGCAACTTAAATCCTATACAACTTTAGACTCATCCCCATCCAACCCATAAAATGTTTTTGGTCCTTTAGGCGTTACATTTATACAACTGCATTATTTGATTTAGGGAAATCACTCCACTGATTTAATTATTAAGGTTTGTGCCTACAAATATGGAAAGGTGATAATTGATGCTTCAGTGGGTGTGCTTGGTCCAGATGATCCTCGCCCTGTTTAGGTTGATACCCTTTTTCTAGTATTTTCTGTAACAAAGGGCATCACAACAGGAATGATGCACTGGCTTGCTGACAAGGGGTACTTAAGTGTCGTATGATAATGAAGGAATTATATATAATAGCTTTTTTTATGGAGTGACTGTGTGAGTTTTTTTTATTTGATAGAAAACTAGGTTTGATCAAAATGTTGCTAGTATATGGCCAGAATTTGGAAAAAAATGGAAAAGATCTCATAAAGGTATATGGAATCTTGTCATGTCTCTTCTTATAATCCCAAATTTGAAGACTTATAATAAATTGTAGATACCCTATTGGTTTCTTTGGTTTTTAGGTTCATCATGTGCTAAACCACACATCTGTGCTACACAATGGTTTGCCCTTGAAGAAGGTAAAGATCCTTTGCTCATGGCTGATTGGGATGGATGCCTAAATCGAATTGTTCAATCAGTGCCTGAAACTGTACCTGGGAAGCAACAATTGTATCATTACCAATCCTTTAGCTGGTTATATGGTGGAATGATTGAGGTATCATCTCAGTTTCTTTTGTTACAGGATTAAAGTTACATCGTACGTAGTAGACCTACTCTTAATATTTTTGTGTGTTAAATCTGTCAGACACATTGCAGTTTTGGTTATGCCTTTAGAAATTCAAATTATCTTTGTGTTCTTTTGCTGAAGAGAAATCTTACCTTCTACTTTGTTACTGCCATCACTACACTAAAATAAGGAGGTTTTAGATACTTATGCTTAGACAAATCTAATAATTGCCTTAAATAATCTAAGAATTGATAGAGTTTTTAGACATTTATTTAAGACAGCAAAATTTGTCTAACAAACAGCTAAAAAAGATCTAAAACTTTTAAAATTTCCAATTGGGGGGACTAGAATTAACGCCTTTTATAATTTGTAGCAAGTATGCAGCCAGGACTAATGATTAATTAATGTCAAAAGCAAGTAATTATAAAGATACGTTTAGTTAATATGAGTTTGACTTGTAGATAAGTTATAAATGTTGAGCATTTTCTATAAAGAAAGGAAAGGAAAATGGATAATTTGTAGTTATATCTTTTAAAAAACGTTTAATTAATATGTGTCTTTATGTTTTAAAATAAACTATCTTAAAAAATGGAGAAATGTAGCAGAATTCGCATTGAAAGCTTGTAACGGTAAAGATGGAAAATAGGCCAAGGCCCAATCAGTGACTCATTATATCTCAATCTACAAAAATGGAGCGTTTTTAACTATAAGCATGGAAAATAGGAGAAGATTATGAACACTGCGCTAGTAGCTGCAGTGTTCACTTTCGGTTACAGTGATTTTGGTCCCCTGATCTTTTACTCGATGCATTTCCACAAATAACAGCTCTCTCTCTCTCTCTCTCTCTGTATATATATATTATTGTGTCTGGTAGCTGATTGGTTTTCATGATTGGGGTTTTTTTTGTGTTTGATTATTTTTGGCAGCTACGCATATGGATACGTTTGAGATCGTAACGGTTAAGATTGTAAGTTTTCTTATTTTGTTCTTGCTTAGGAGTCGGTTTTTGGTGTTTATGTTTAATTTTTTGTGTGTGTGCGTATGTGAGTGAGATTTGCAGGAGAACACTACGACGAAGCATCCTCAATTGCTTTACGAGGCTAAGTTGTACAATATTCTTCAAAGAGGAAATATGTGTCTGAATTGCTATTTTGTGGTTACAGTTATTGAAGAAATGAGTTGGTGTCTAAGTTTTTGTTGTGCAATTTTTCGGTAGGTGGAATTTCGAGCATAAAGTAGTCTGGTCTAGATGGGGAACAGAATGTTCTGGTTATGGATTTGCTAGGTCCAAGTCTTGAGGACTTATTCGTTTACTGCGGGAGGAAGTTCTCTTTGAAGACGGAGATAATGTTGGCTGATTAGATGGTATGTTTGGCTTGGTCGTGTTTTCACAATCTTCAGTTCAAATGTGGACAGTATCAGTGATCATTAAAATTGGTCCTAATTATTGCCCCTACGATATCTTATGAGTGATATGTTTTGAATTCTTTTTTTTCCAGATTACGAGAATAGAGTACGTTCACTCCAAAGGATTTCTACATAAAGACATAAAGCCTGATAACTTCCTTATGGGTCTTGGTCGGAAAGAAAATAAGGTAATGGTGATTTGGGGCATCTTTTTGATATGGAAATAGACTTTGAATCAGGTTAAAGCAAATCAGGAAAATGGTGATTTGTGGCATATTTTTAGTATGGCAATAGATTTTGAATCAGGTTATACTGTTGGGCTTATTGGGTTCTATATTTTAGGTTTACATAATTGATTTTGGGCTTGCAAAACAATATCGAGATGCCATTACAAATTGACATATTCCTTATAGGTAATTATATGTTTGTTTTTAAGTTCCTATCCATCATCTTCATGTATATTCAGCTGTGGTTTATAGCAGAAAAATCAAATTTGTTTTACTTAAAATTGATGAAGATAAAAAGAGGGAAGGTGACTAAATTTGTAAAACCAATGCGATTGTCAAGTTATCATAATGAAATATTATTAGGTTTTGTGGCGTCGAGTTTTGTGTCTTGAGCTGACTAAATTTCTCTATTTAGCCTTCCCTAGCAAGGTTTAAAAGCTACCACGAAGGAACAGAAGTATGACAAAATTTATGAGAATAAATTATCAACTCCAATTGAGGTTTGATTCTAGTTCCTTCAAGTATTAATTAAAAGCTAAGTTAATCAAGGTTTGATTCTAGTACTGTAAGTATTAATTAAAAGCCAAGTTAATTAAGGTTTGATTCTGGTTTTAAAATTATTATTCTAAAGCTAAGTTACAATTTTGTCACATAATTCCTTTGTAGGTTCTGTGCAAAAGTCATCAAGTGGAGTTTGCTTCGTACCTTCATTATTGCCATTCACTTACATTTGATCAGCAACCTGATTATGAATTTTTGAAGCGTCTACTCTGGGACTTGCTCTCACTTGAAGGTATTGATAATTTGAGCTATCAATAGCATATTAGATCTAAGGATGGGCTCAGAGAAACCCTAAAGGATGGTAGAGTTATTATCAAAGGAGTTGACAGAGGTAGGTTGTACTATGTTATAGGCTCTACCGAAGTTAACCAAGTTATTGAGAAGGGAAATCCTAACTCAACTAAGCAGTGGCAATCAAGGTTGGGCCACACAGGGAACAAAAGTATGTTCCACCTCTCAAAATAAGGATTGATTCCTGAACAAAATCTAAAGAAGCTGGAATTCTATGAATCATGTGTGCTAGGAAAGCATCACAAATCCAGTTTCCATAAGGGAGCACAGAGGGCCACAGAGATCATGGAATATGCTCACAGTGATCTCTAGGGGCCAACTCAAGTATCTACTGCAAGAGGGAACCTCTACTTTATGTCTATTATAGATGATAAATCTAGAAAATGTTGGGTATATCCGATGAAGAGAAAAGATGAACCATTAGACATCTTCATAATGTGGCATACTCTTATGGAAAATCAGACTGGAAAGAAGTTGAGATGCCTAAGGATAGATAATAGACTAGAATACTGAAACAAGGAGTTTGAAGACTACTACAATAAGAAAGGAATCCAAAGGTATAAAACAGTAAGAGCTACACTCCGGCAAAATGGTGTAGCTGAGAGACTTAATAGGACTCTCCTAGAAAAGACTAGGTGTATGCTACTTTCTTCAGGTTGCTCACACACACTATGGGGATAGGCTATTAAGACAACAGTCTATCTAGTTAATAGGCCCCCTACTTCTGCAAATGATTATAAAACTCCACAAGAAGTACGGAATGGTAAGAAACCAAACCTAACTAACCTAAGGACTTTAGGATATGCTGCTTATGCATATCAGAAGGAAGGAAAGCTGGAACCTAGAGCAATTAAGGGAGTATTCCTAGGTTATCCAAAGGGAGTCAAAGGTTATAACATCTTACTACTTCAAAAGGGAGGCCTCAAAATTATTATAAGCAGAGATGTAATCTTCAAGGAAGATTAATTTCCTTTGCTGAATAGGAACTCCTTAAGATCAGACATCCAAAAGGAAGTTCAGGAGCAACTTGGATCACCAAGTAGCTCAGTCCCCTTCTATGTGCCTCCAGAAATAGAAGAAGGGGACAATACTCAATCTCATGATGTGGAACCTATACAAGAATCTACACATCATAAACAAGGGACAAAAGAAACTGAAGGTGAGATTGAGGAGCCCACACATAGCTATAGATGACCCTCAAGGAGATCTAAAAGACTATCAACCCACTAAAGATAGGCAACCAAGACAGAGAATTCCTAATAAGAGATATATTGACTCAAACTTGGTTGAATTTGCATATCTTGTGGCTGAATCTATAGAATATAGGGCACCTGAAACTTATGAAGAAGCAATGAGTAAAAATGATGTTGAAAAGTGGAAGTTGGCCAGGCAGAGTGAATACACCTTCCTAATGAAGAACAAGACCTGGGTTCTAGTGCCTAAACCTTCTAAAGCAAAGCTGATTGAAAACAGATGGTTGTTCAAGCTAAAAGAGGGAGTTACAAAGGCAGAACCTAGAATATACAAGGCTAGGCTAGTAGCCAAGGGATATAGGCAGAAGGAGGGAGTTGATTACAAGGAAATTTTCTCACCAGTAGTCAAGTTGAAAACAATTAGACTCATCCTAGTGCTAGCTGCAATATGTGATTGGGAGTTCCATCAAATGGATGTAATAACAGCTTTCCTATATGGAAAGCCTGAGGAAACTATCTACATGAATCAACCTGAGGGTTTTGTAGATAAAGAAAAGCCTAATCATGTCTGCTTACTTAAGAAATCCCTATATGGGCTGAAGCAAGCACCTACACAATGGAAGAAGAAGTTTTATAAAGTAGCAAATGAAATGAACTTCACTAGGAATGCTTACGACTATTGCCTATACTATAAAGACCTAGAAGAAACTGAAGTTGTCTATATACTAGTGTATGTAGATGACCTGATCATCACTGGAAAGAACCTCAGTAGTATAGTGGAAGTGAAGAATGCCCAATGTGATCATTTTGAAATGAAGGATATGAGGGAAGCTCAGAAACTCCTAAGAATGCAGATCATAAGGAAAAGGAGGGATGGGAAGTTATGGTTAAGTTAGAAGAATTATATCAAGAAGTTTCTTACACAGTTTAATATGGAACAGACAAAACCAAGTTCTATCCCTATAGGCTCACATTTGAAAATGGAAGCCAGTAATTGTCCCCAAACTGAGGAAGAAAAGAGATATATGGTTAAGTACCCCTATGATGTTGGAGTAGGTAGTATTATGTACATAATGTTGTGCACAAGATCAGACCTAGCCTACTCAATCAGTATCCTAAGCAAGTTCATGGCTAATCCAGGACTTGAGCACTGGAAAATACTGAAGAATGTCCTTAGATACCTTGCTGGCACTATAAACTACAGTTTGCGTTTCTCTAAAGCTAAATTAGCTAATTCTAACAATATATACATACAAGGCTTTGTGGATGCAGATTATGCAGTAGACAAAGACAACATAAAATCAATTTCAACATACTACTTCACATTAGCAGGAAACACAATAAGTTGGAAATCACAGCAACAACCAATAGTGTCATTATCAACCACAGAGGCAAAATATTATGTAATAACAGAGGGAGTAAAAGAGCTAACATGGTTGAGAGGAATTTTAAAGGAAATACAGGTTAACCTAGCAACATCGACAGTACATACGAATAATCAAAGTTCTATTTACCTCAGAAAAGATCCTGTCCTGCACGAGAGATCGAAGCACATAGATGTGCAACTCCACTTCGTCAGAGACAGAAAATCGAAGGGACACTTCACACTAGAGAACATCGCAGGCGAGCTAAACCCATCTGACTTTGGCACGAAGATTGTTAGAATAAGGAAGTTCACATACTATAGAGATTATCTGCAGATCTATGAAGTCCCTTGAAGAACAACAACCCTCGAAGAAGAAAACACTCAATTTCATGAAGCTGGTTTTTTCTAGGATTACTCTCGGAAATCACTCACAATCCAAAGGTTACGTCAAAATTACTGGAGAAGGAGGGATATATGTGAAGCAAGTCATATTCTCCACTGATTTTAACACAACTAGCAACTTCAATCTCTCATAATGGAGAAAACACATTTGGGGATCTAGGGATTTCTTGAGTACGTGTGTGCAAGTGTCGAGAAAGTTCTCACATTAATAGATGAGAGAAGTTTGTGATGTACATGTGTTAATGGTTTATTACATAAAACACATAGCAGAGGATCTGAAGAAGAATAAACCAAAACACAGAGTATAAGCAAAAACTAAGGAGTATAGAAGACTTGACATAAATGTTGCGTACAAGGAATTTAAGTGACTCACGTGAGAGTCATATGAAGCCACCTCCTCAGCTAAAATATCATATATGTGATAGTGAAGGGAGCATAACCAACAATTCATTGAAGCCTATAAAAGGTAGAAGCAATAATAAGTTCCATACACATATAACAATTCACACGTATATTTATTACTACCAAAATAACCAGTGAGATTTACGAATAGGAGATTTAGAGTTAAAGAGTTACTGAGAGTACTTACAAAGAGAGTACTAGTGAGTTCATAGGGAACTCTTGCAAGTGTTGTCTAGAAACACTCATCCTCTTGTAACGTACAAAGATTTTGATCCTTGGATGTAGATAACATTAAACTATCGAACCAAGTAAAAACTTTGTGTTCTTTTCTTTCTTTCTTTCAAATTACACTAACCTGAAATATTCAGATTCACCATTATCAGTATCTTGGAAAACAAGATAGCAAAATCTGAAGGCTATTCTCAGCAAATACATTGAGAGAGAGTATTCCTTTATTTATATTAAAGGAAGTAATAAAGGTAGGCTTTTGTCATATCTCTTGTGTGTTTATTGTTGCCTTTGATTACTTATTGCTTTTGTAGTTTGCTTACTTAAGTGTGAAAGTTAAACACTGCAAAGGTTTTGAGGGGTTTAAGAACAAGTTTTGTTGTTCAATGATTCTATGGGGAAGGCTTAGTCATCTTTAAACAAACTTAAGCAAGATTGTCGTGCAAATGTGTATGAGCAACTTTGGTATAAGTTTACTGTCTAGAAGACTTTATAACACATATCATGCCATTAATGCTGATTAAATAATGAAATATTATTTAGATTATTAACTGCTATCTTATTCGGACCCACACTTTCTCAGGCTAGGTCCGATTCAGCAACATATCGGTACGACACCAAGCCCTATGAGTGGGAACGACAGTCAAGTCAGCCCATCGCTAAACTCACCTAATCAAACTCAAACCAATTTTTTAGGCAAAGGTATGCAAAGCCATTTCATTCAACTTTTTTTATTAGCTTTCTTTTTATAGTTAAGACTATAAGCAACATTGAATATATATATATATATATATATATATAGCTTAATTACTATAATTTAATTACAATATTTATTATCTTTTTATTTAAAATAAATAATTTTTTATTACTTTTATATAATCTAAAGAAATTTTTAATACTTCAAAGTTATCTATATATGTTTCATCTTTTACAATATTAAAGTATAATTATCAATCATAAGTTTGCTTCTATCAAAATTCATAAATAAAAAGGTTTATAAGATATGATATGATGTAGAAAATTTGACGAGGTATGTTTATTTTATTCGGATTATGTTTAATAATTTTAGAATATCATTTTTAGTTTATCATTGACTTTCTTGCATAGAATTAAATACTTTAATTCCTTATATAACTTTATAAAATTCAAACATAATAATTTTAATAGAGTTCTAATTCACAAATAAAATAAAATTTCTAATTTTAGAAATTATCTTTTAATTAATATAAATTTATACTAATTCAAATATTTGTATTCATGTGTTCATTTTCAATCTCAAAAATTAACTATTATTCTAATAAATTTTGTAAGTAATTTAAAACTTAAAATAATGAAGCTAAAGTAATTATTATATGGAACTATCCTATTATATAAATATACTAACAAAATGAGTGTGATACTCTTTCTTTTATCTATCCATTCAACTCTCCTCTAATTGATTTTCCATCATACTCTGAATCTATTCTATTGTTATAGAAATTCAAGTTCCTTACCTTTCTTTTTCCTTTAGTCATATTCCACTATATGTTTTTTTCTCTTCTTTTTGTTTAATGTTTTCTCTTGCTTTGTTCTTACCTCTTGTCTTTATTTCTCCTTCATTTCTCGTGTCTACTATTGGGTCCTCTCTAAACTCTCTTCATCTTTATCAACTTGTTTCTCCTTTTTCTTTGTTTGACTGGTGATATTGTTGTCTTTTTCATCTTTCTTGGTATACTTATCATTTTTAGAATGGTTTTTAAAATTTTTTTGCTTCCTTTTTAATTCTTTGATCCTTTTAGTACTATGTCATCTACCTCCCTTTTAGATCCAAACCATATTAGCCTTCTTAACCTACCCATCTATCCTTCTTTTACTAATGGCCCCTCTACTTCCAACCATTCTTCTCGTTCTTCCAACCCTTATAAATCCATCACTCCCCTTCCTCTCTTTCCTCTCTTTGCTCTCGAGCCTTCTTCAAATACATCTCTTTTTGTTCTTCTTTCTTAATATATTGTCCCAACAGGCTCGCCACTTGTGGATACTTCACACTCTCTGTTACCTCCAACTTCTATTTCTTCTTCACTCAATCCAACCTCCTGATGAGCCTAATCTAAAACTTAATTCAAGATAAGTAGTTGGAGAGATTCTTCTTAAGCTGATATACACTATTTCCCTTCATCAACCTTAGATGGTTCCTTTGGAAATCTTAATAAGTAGGTGCAAGTTCTTAATCTCTAACCATGGTAAGAATCTTCCTAGGGAAAAGACATACCTTTCCTCTTATTAACTCTTGGGCATCTTGTAATTGGAAAAGTTTAGGCTTAAAGGAAGTTCCTTTAAATGGAAATAATTTTTTTATTCACCTTTCATTCTAAAACTTTAGCTCACAATATTATTGAAGTTGGCCTTTGGAATTGCAATAAAATTCCAATCTTCCTTTACCTTTAGAAATTAGTTATGAACTTGGAAAGTGATAAGCATAACTAAATTGTTATCATAAGATGCCATTAGGGTGCTAGTCCAAAAGGGGTTTAAGTGACTTGGCCAACTTTATGGACAGAACAATTTTTTATGGATGAAGTCCATATCATGGTGGATTTGAAGCAAACATTACCTAATACAATTGTTTAGATGCATCTAGGAATAAATGAAACACATTCTAAAATCTTAATAAGAGTCTCATACCAATGAAGACCTTTCTTAATTCAGTAAAGGAAGCAATGGGAAGTCATTGGAAGATTATTTGAAAGAAGAGACTTCTCTGAACTAATGGGAATGGACATAATTAAAGAACTTGTAGGTTAGCCTATTATGCAAAACACTACCCCCCATTTTCCCTAGTATAATAATAAAGTATTTGAACCATGTCCTTACCCTCCTTACTTAGTTAGGAATTAAATTTAATGACTTTACCCTTGTGCTAATACTATAAAATAATTAATAGAATGAGCACCTCCTTAAGGTTTAAATCTCTATAGCAAGATACTTTAACTATTCCTCAAGTCTCAACTAACACCCAAGACATGTCTTCTCCTATTTTGGTATTGCCTTTTGATCTTGGAAATAACTTTCTAGTAATCTCTAGCATCCCTTTTAAGAGGATTAGACCTCAAATGTAGAGGTTTTCAAGGTTAATAATAGAAGGAAATTTGACAAAAGAAATTGCAATAAGCGCTCAAGGAGCCTAAACCCCTCTTAATGTCTATTTATCTTAGTATCCTAAAAAAATAAATGCTTAAATACTTTCTTTTGAAATAAGTGTTTTTGGAGAAGCATTGTTTAAGTCTTACCAATCAACAGTTTCATCATAATGGATAATTAGCTATTGCTTATGATCCCTAAAGATTAATGTTTCACTAATTGTAGCTATAAATCAAACTATGCATCTTCTTGTCATTCTAACACATGACTAGAATAACTTTTATATCTCCTTTATATATGATTGAATTGTAGTTTTAATTATTTAAATCACAAGTGCACAATGTAGTTGTAGCCAGCACTAGTAAGAATGGGTTAATCCCATAAGGATTATAAGTACTAATAGTGGCCTCTTTTCTATTATCTAACTCTCGATTAAGAAGATTATTTAATTTCAAACTAGAATAAAATAAAACTCAACATAATAATGAATCAAGACAAACTTAACATAAAGATTAATTTAATATTAGATAACTAGTGCCTAGGTAATGAATCCTCCTAAAATATCTTAAGTGTTAACCCTTTATTATGCAATTCAATTATCAATCAATGGACTATAGAAACTCTTATCTTATGTTAACGTCTTTCTCAAGACTATTAACAACTAATCCTCAGTTGATTAACTAAAATCTCTAAGACAATTCATGAATTTCTTTATTAGGTTTGACACTAATCTAGAGCATTCATGTTGACTTATCTCTAGGTTTGCATGCAACTCCTTCCAATTATGGTAGATCTATTCATACAAGAGGATTTCTCAATCTCAACCATATGAAATCATATATTTAAATGATATCCCAGACATATTAATTCAAGAATATAAACATAAAATTGAATATTAATGAATCATTCAATTAAATTGCATTAAATGAAGAATTAAATCATATTATGCACCCTAACTTAGGGCTCATCCTACCTAGGCACTAAACAACTTAGTTCCTAAATAATGAAAACAAGATAAATTTCAAGAGTTCAAAAGAAGCATTAAAAAGAAAAGAATCCATATATGTGTATATCCGCATTCTCTCTAATGAAAGCCCTTAAATCCTTGATGGAAGGTTGTTCTCTATCAGATCTTTTGTAGTATCTTCATGTTTTTCTCATCTTAGCTTTAGAATTGTGTCTCTAACTTTAAATTTGGCTGAAGCTTTTAACTATAACTGCTTCACTTCTATCTTCTCATCATAATTGCCTTTTATATTATAAAACTAGATTTTTGGATTATAGACGGTCAGCCACACGACCATGTAAGTGACCATGTATCTAAAAAAATCTTTAAAATTATGATTTTACATATTTATAAAAGCTTATATGGGCAATGGATACAACTATGTATGGTACTCACATGAGTGTGTATCTCTTCATTGGAAAAAATAACATCTTTAAAGCTTTACACATTGACAATCTCTTATATGGTACTTTTAAATAATAGTGTATGTTACTCACATAGGGGTGTACATCTTCATACGAGCGTGTGAATCCAAAACAACTCCAATTCTTTTGTTTTGTGTCATAATTTCCTTCGAATTCTTCTCCTTTTGATCTATAAAGCCAATTGAGACCTGAAAATATACTTGAAGCAAAATAAATATAAAAATAATGTAAAAATCTTAAATAACAAGCAATACACACTTAATATGGGCATAAAAACATAATATAATAATCGTTTATCAAACATAACCATACTTAAGCTTTTTCTTCTCCTCAAGTAAATCATAATCCAAATAATCAATCTTAAAAACATCCATCCTTTATTAACCTTATATTGTCCATCCATACCCTAAATCATCATATCATATTAATCAAATTACCATAAAATTAGATTTAAGTTATTTTAAAACTAACTTTCATAAGTCAATATCATTAGCAACTATATTGATAATCTTTTTTAAATCAAAAGCACAAATTCCACACCCTCATAAAGGATTCACTCATTGCACTCAAATTGTTTAGGGTGGAAAACTTAACAAACTCTCAAATCATTACATAAAAGGCTTTTTAACTATATGCTTACAATAAAATCACATCTCCACCATTTATAAGTAAACTAGAAACGAAAATCAAAGAGTCTTTCAAATAGGATGTAATGCAGCTTAGGTAAAGGTATGGTAGGGATAAATAAAAAATGTAATGAAATTAAAGGAAATTCATATAAACAATATTAAATAGAACTTGGTTCTTCACAACATAGGTCCTTCAAACAACAAAATCATTGATACAATATTAATTCTTCTCACTCTCTAACTAATATCATAACTTTTCATCTCTCTTTTTTAATATGCTTAAAAACATAATTTTCAACTTTTGAACTTTTTCGAGCAACTTTGGACAAAACATAAAATTAAACAACTAAAGCACTAGAGAAGAAACAAATTTTCCAATCACTAAATTCCAAAAATCATAGAAATATCAGACCTTTTCTTTAACATTCTCATTATAACCTAAGTTTCAAGCAATCAAGTAAAGGAAAATTCCTTCAAGGTTTAAAAATAATAAAAGTTTTTTAAGAAAAATAGTGTAAAGGCTATCAATATGGTTATAATTAATCAAGAAAAAGGCTAAATCTCAAAAGTGGTTGCTCCTAAAGGATAAAAATAGGTTGGATAAAAATTAAAGAAAATAGAGAAAAAAAGGTTGAATCTAAATGTTTTCATTATTTTAACGCCCTTAGGTTAAAAATGTGGACTCAAAATGAATAATAAAAGCAAGTTTAAAATCAACCAACCATGTATGATAACACACATCAAAGGATAAAAGAGCATAAAAATGATGTGTTAGCTATTAGGCTCAAAAGCTTACAAATATGCTTCATGTGTGTAAATAAGATATAATTTTTATTCAAATTGACCATCTCAATGATTACTAAAACTATGGATTATAAAAGCAAGTCTATTCTAACTTTTCATCCTTTTAATACTAATTTAATTCAATAATCAATTATAACCTAAAGTTTTTTAGTATATTTTAACTAAATTAGGACTTCAATTAATAAGAATGAATAATAAAGATTATAATAAGCTTTAAAATTTTGAAAATTTTCTTCAAATTTATCATTAACCCCTTCCCCAAACTTAATATTATATATTATCCCCAATGTTCAGAATAAAAGCATGAAAAATTGAAACAAAAAAGTAAACACCAAATACGAGAAAGATATATTTTGGTACTTCCCAGAATAACAAAACTTACATAATTTGAATTCGGTGAAGAGTCCATCCAATATTATGTATAGTCATCCCTACAAAATAGAAACAAAATGGGATAACAAAGATGAGAGAAAATAACAATGAAATTAAACTAATAATAAAATTAGAATAATAAATGTTAAAATAAAACAAAATAAGAAAATAAGAAAAATAGACAAATAATGAAAGAAACAAAAGAAAAACAAAACCTTAATGAAAATTCAAATTGCCACTAAAATTGTCAATTTGTTGGTGAGTCTAGTACGTTGGTCATCTGAGGATCCTCCGATCTTTAAACATTGTTTGGCTATGAAGATGAGGATAATGCCACCACTCCAGATAGTGGGGATAGTATGGACTTCCCGAGATGTCCTTCCATTTGCAATATGACCTCCTTCATCCATCTATTATAGGCCTCTCATCTTGTCATTCGCTTTAATAGCTTTAGCTGGTTTACCATAATTATGCGCTGGACTCCTAATATTTGCCCCATGTATTTCTCCAGTCGAGCAATCTTTAGCTGGTCTTAGTATCTAAATGGTGTTAGCATCTTGGGTGATCATACTCTAAAACAAATTATATCATTAAATAAATCAATTGTCTCATTAGAATATGACCTCTTCATCCCCAACCCTAAGCACTAGCTGTCCCTCACTAAGATCAATAATCGATCTAACAGTGGCTAAGAAGGGTCAACCTAGAACTAAAGGTAATCCTATATCTTCCTTCATATTAAGAATCACAAAATCAACTAGGAAGATTAAATTATTAACCTTAACAAGTATATCTTTTATAAAACCTTTAGGATGCTTTATTGATTTGAGGCATCATGTTAATGTTGGCCTTAGGTTGGTTAAAACATTTTTTGTTTTTAAGCTACCTATTTGATAAGGGATAGTAAAACTCTCTACATTTTAAAGCTTCTCTGGTAGTTTGTTTTAAAGTATCACTGAGCACCTTCAACTTAGTGTCAGAGTTGCTAACTCCTTCATCTTCCTCTTGTTTACTATTAATTTTTTAAAGAATATTGAATACTTCAGCATCTACGCAAAGGTCTCAATAAGGAGTCAGTTAATATGGAGATGCTTAAACAGTGTAAGGAACTTACTAAACTACTGATCCATTTGATCTTTCATTACTTTGGTAGGATAAGGGATGGTAGGTTGAAATTACTTAACTTCTTAAAGACAACCTTCACCTTCACTTTTCTCTTGTCTCCTAGTATTATTCTCCTTCTCATCTTAAGTTTCATTGTTTTCCTTTTATAGCACTTTTCCACTTTTAAAGGTAACTACCATCACACATTCTTTAGGATTTATCTTTTTGGTACTAGGCAAGCTCCTTTGTGATCTTTCAGAGATTAACTTAGCAATTAACATATTTGCATTTCCAAGTTATGTATAGAATCCTTTTAATTCCTCAATGATGTCTCTATGGATTAAAATCTTACCTTTGAATGCTGAAGCATTCTAGATATGATATCCTCCAAGCTCAACTTCTTCTCTTACGGTGGTTGCTTGCACAATCCTGGTTGAAGGTTATTCCTTATCTGCCCTTAATTCCCCCAAACAAATTTAGGTGATTCCTCCATCCTAGATTGTATGCATTGCTAATATGGATTGTTTTAGGGTTTAGAACCATTCCCTATATAATCCATATGCTTAGGCTATAATGGTTGACAATCTTGACTTGAATGTCTTATCCACACGCCCTACATTACATAACTTGGAATAGTTTAGGATTTGTCATTAAAACAATCTTCCTACTCAATGCTTCAACCTAGTTTGCCAATGTTGTAACTACATCAATACTCACGTTGGCTGTTCATATCCATGTATTTAATAAATTCCTAAATGTCTTTTGGTATTTTATTAATTATTTAGAGTACCCCTAGCTACTGCTTCTATCATTTGCCTCGTTGTTTAGTTGTGCCCATTGTAGAAGGTTTGTATTTGCATCTATAGTGGTAAACCATGATGCAAGAACTTCTTTAGCATATCCTTGAATCTCTCCCATGTGTCATATAACGTCTATGAATTATCCTGGGTATAGGCAGAGATGTTGTTTCTTAGTTTGGCAGTCTTGGCCAGTGGGAAGTACTCCAGAAGGAATGTCTCTACCACTTGGTCCCAAATGGTAAAAGATGAGCTTGGCAGAGAGTTTAACTATTGCTTCGCTTTGCCCTTACTGAATATAAGAATAATCTCAACCTGATTGCATCATTGTTAGAACCATTGATCTTATAAGTATCACCAATCTCTAGAAAGTTAAAGATATGTGCGTTAGGGTCCTTACCTCTTAACCAATAAAATTGGACAAACTATTACTCCATTTAAATGATACTCAATTTAATCTCAAAATTATTGGCATCAATAGTTGATCTCACGATGCTAGACTCCACTCCTATCAAGTCTAGTCTAGTGTAATCAAACATAGTTCTCAGTTGGTCTGCCATAATTATAGATTCTTCAGTATCAATCTGACCTTCCAAGTCTTATATCTGTTGATCTAACTCGAAATCTCTAAGTAGACTTCTATGGATATTTCTATAAGTTATCCTCTTAATCTCTGCATCTTTGTTGACTAGATGTGATCAATTCCCTCAGGTGATAAACTGACTCCAAGACCTATATAATAAAGCTAAAGAGTCAATAAAATAAGTAAACAAATTAAAAGGAAAAGGAAAAAATAAAACTAATAACAATGGATAGACTAATAAAAAGCAAGGTTTTCCTAATATTCAACTCCCTAGTAATGGTGCCAAAAACTTGATTGAATATAATTTTAATTATTTAAACCGCAAGTGCATAGTAACAAGCACGGGTCAAACCAATAAGGATTATAAATACTAGTAGTAATCTCTTTTCTATTATCTAATCATCAAATAAGAAGTGATTTAATTTAAAATTGAACTAAAATAAAACTCAACACAATAACGATCCAAAACAAACTTAACATAAGGATTAATTTAATATCAGCTAACTAGTAGCTAGGTAATAAATCTCCCTAAGATTTCTTAAATTATAACCTTTTATCATGTAATTCAACTATTAATTATTGTACCATGGAAACTCTTATCGTATTTTAATTTCTTTCTCAAGACTATTAGCAACTAATCCTTAGCTGATTAGTTGAAACCACTAATATTACATTACTCCAATTCATGAATCATTCAATTAAATTGCATTAAATAAAGAATTAAATCATATTATAAATCCCAACTTAGGGTTCATCTTACCTAGGAACTAAACAACTTACTTCCTAAGCATAGAACATAAGAAGCATTAAAAAGAAAAGAATCTATAGATGTGTATACCCCC
>JANIIA010469461.1:0-17916 GCA_027478495.1 Erythroxylum alaternifolium | reverse complement strand
TAACTTTTGTAGAATTAAATATCAAAAATCTAAATTCCTATAAGAATATTCAACAAAATATTAAGATATATAATATTTATACCCTTATAATATTTTTAAAGTAATGTCCTTATTAGTCATTTTATACATAAACAGCTAATACTAAACAGCTAATTTTACAAAACATCTATAACAAACAGCTAATGCAATCCGCTGGTCAAATCAGCTGATAAAATCAGCTATTAGCTAACAGCTAATGCAATCAGCTGATTGCCAAACAGGGCCTATATTACAGCGTTTTCGTTTTCAGCTGATTAGCTTGAATAAGCTCTTTAAAAAACTACTCTGTGTTATTAGCTGACAACCACCAATCCAATCGAGTCCAACAACATATTCAATTTTAAAATGAAACTTTAACTTCGACCTTCTTAAATTGTTATGCATCTCTATGGATTCACATTGCAGAGGTTTCTTTTTTCTTTTGCCCTCTCTTTTTGCCTTGTTTAATTACAATTTGGAGGGTGGCCGGAATAAATAGTTGGCCACAGTGACGGTGGTGGAAGCAAATTGAGCTGAAAGATACAGTGGTTGGAGGATGATATGAAGAATCTTCCGGTGAGGTATGATGGGACGTCATTCGATGAATGTTTAAGTTGGTAATTAAGACCCTGAATCTCACATTTCAACAACCATGTGCCTCCAATAAAGCTTATAGCACCTAAGTAATACTGTGCCTGCTGCTAATTTTCTCCAAAACAATCGTTAAATAAAGGAATCATTAATGCAGTAAAACGAGGTTTAATTGTAGTTACAGGCACTTGCTTGTTCATTTTCACACCTTTTGATATCTTGAAACTTTGTGGGGTTCCACAAATTGAGATTTATATTTTATAGACAGGCTTTTGGATTTGACTAATACTAAACACAAGACAAAGACGGAGAGGTCCGCTGAGATTGGAAGTCTATAATTATAGACGAAGCATGTGCACGATATATATGAGTTGAAAAGGCAAACACATGTGTCCGTGTTTTGTATCATTTCATCTGTAAAGCTTCTTCCAGGTGGCCACGATTAGCGGCAAATTTCATTGCTACTGTTTTAACAACAATAATAAATTCGTAAGACAAATCCAATAAATGCTAGAAGAAGTGAAGACCCTATAATCCCCATGGTACGACGTCGCTGTCCATGACTTTCTCATTCGTTTTCAATCTCCATGATCAGAGGAGCGTTACTGTTAAGTTTGAAAATGTGAAGCCTCGTTAGAGAAAAGATCTTTACTGGTGAAGGTTCAGAGGAAGTTCGAAACTTTCTTACGTTCAGACTCAAACAAAAGTTAAAACAAAAGACAGTTTCTAGAACCAGTAAGTATTTTCACAATTATGGAAGTAAAAGGGCTTGTTCAAGACTTCAAGTTCAAAACTTGCTTCCCAATCTGAAGCGGATCTGGTCTTGTTCACTTTCTTTGCTATTGTAGAGGCAGTATTCGTAACATCTTTCTGTGACTGAAGTTGAGCAAATTGTTGTTTCTGTACAAAGAGAAGAAAGAAACCGAACTTTCCACGGCGAAAGGGATAGGAAAAAGTTATATGGGTAGTGAGGAAACGCTGGTATTAGGAGGTGTTATAGGTTTGTCAAGTAAAAAATCTTGATCGTGAAAAGGAAAATTTTGATCTTTCTGTTTTGCAACAGAAATTTCCAGGTTCGCAGCGCATTATTAGGCGTCATTTAGAAGCCAGCCTTTTCTGAATTCATTTTTCTCTGAGCGATTCGTGCATTTAAAAGTTGAAAGGAACCAAGTACTTTCCAGATTTAGTGTATTGCTTTTCTCCATTGGAGAGAACCAGTGTAGAGGAATGAGCTGTTTCTAGTGTAGAAACTGTATGATTCTGGGAGCGTGCATTGTATTGTAATCTTCTGGGGCATGTGTATTGTATTGTGGTTTAGAAAGTTGGTAGCTTTACAGCCATTGGCCTGAGAGAGGATACCTTTGGTGCTTGCTATTCTTTGGTTTGTGGTCTGTGAATAGGATTGTTCTGGAATGGCTGAGAAAGAAAAAGAAATGCGATCGTTGGCCTTAACTCCTACATGGTCAGTTGCAACAGTATTGACGATCTTTGTGGTTGTTTCCTTGATTGTGGAGCGGTCCATTCACCGTCTAAGTAATGTAAGTTTTACTTCTCAATTCTTTCATCAAGAACATAAACAGAAGCTTCGTTTTTGTGTCGTTTGGATTATGTAACGCATGCTAGATATTCTTTTTTTTTTTTTTTTGGGTGATGTTCACTGCATTTGTATGACAAGTCCCTTATTTCCTTCTTGTTCTGTGCTTCAGTGGTTCATAGGATTATGATTCCAGTAAGTGGAAAGAAATTGCTTTCCAATTTAAACCTTTGCAATATTGAAACTTGTAAATTATTCTGCTTGATGGAAGAGTTTCCTATGATCGACTTTTATCTGAATAGCATGTAGCCCTTCACTAGTATATTGGAAATAATCTGGCAAACTAATAGCGACTCTCAAGCTCCAGTCTTCATAAACTGTTTGAATTTTTTACACTTTCAAGTAAACAATGAACAGGACATTGGTGCCTGAATCTTGCACACCCCCAGTATGGGTAGAAAAGGACATGAAGAGGGATATAATATCTGCTAGACCAGTATCCAGTTGGCATATAAGCAGTGATTTTGGGTAGATATATGATAGGTTCGGAATATGGAAGGTCTGTGTTGATAAATGAGCAGAATCCATACTGTTAACATCTATTTTTAACATTTTATTAGTCTGGGGGGATTTTTTTTTTCCTAATCTACAGTTCATGTTTAATTTAATTTACCTTCCTGCTACATTTTCAAAAAATTTTGTTTACTCATTGTTTTTGACATGACTTATCATTTGTTTCAGTGGTTGAGGAAGACTAATAGGAAACCTCTGCTTGCAGCTGTAGAAAAAATGAAAGAAGGTAGTTTGCCTACAGAAACTGCAAGAAACTTGTGTCTCCTCTACTTCTTTTCTTCCCCTTCCCCATTCTGTTATATATATCTTAACTAAGTACTTATGAATTCAATTTTTTGTTTTCTCTTCAGAGTTGATGCTTCTTGGATTCATCTCTCTCCTTCTAACAGCTACATCCAGCACAATAGCCAATATTTGCATTCCATCAAAATTCTATGACAGTACTTTTGCTCCTTGCAGTAGATCTCAGATTGATGAAGATATAGAAGATAATTCTGACAGGGAACGTAAACTAGCAGTGACTTATATGCTTCATCGCTCATTGAGGAGAGTGCTAAATGATCTGACCAAGAATACCTGTAAAGTGGCAAGTCATGTCTCAGTTTATAATTCTTTTGAGGATGTTGCTACTATGTCATCTGAAGTTTTTTGCCATAAGTGAATTTTCATATTCAATTAGAATTAATTTGAAGTAGAAGTTTTCATTAAAGAAAATCTTTACCTTTGTGGACTATATTGAATCTGACTTTTATAGCTTGCCCTTCTGATGCATTATACCTTTCTAAAAACTGAGTTTTATGCAGGGATATGAACCTTTTGTGTCATTGGAAGGTCTTGAGCAGTTGCATCGTTTCATCTTTGTCATGGCAATCACACATATATCTTACAGTTGCTTAACAATGCTGTTGGCAATTGTGAAGGTTGTATTCCTTCTAGAAGTGAATTATATATAATTATATTTTGTTTTTTTTTTCACATTCCTAAAAAGAATTCTGATAGCATCATGTCATATCTTCTTAATTAACTGATTAGATCACTAATTAGCTATATGTAGCTAATGTAAACCCATAAAAGCTTTTTTGATTTTATATGATTAGGAAATTTTAGAGTAACATTAAGCGTAGCCTGTTGTAGTCCATAAGCCTTTTCATATATCTTGCCAAACATTTAGGACTGAAATTTTAACGTGTACAGAGCTAGTTTTATGTGTTTACGGTTGTCCATCCCCAAGCCCACAGTTTTCAGTGACTAAGGCCCACAACATTTATTGTAATGACTTATAGATCTCTCCTCAAATTCAGGAACTAAAAACTTCGCAAGAGAGGAGTTATCAAGAAATGCTATTTATGTTTCTCAATGTACTTGTTGATTTGTGAAGCTATAAATCCACTTAGAATCGTCCAGTGATTGTGCAATCACCATTTCTTATGTTAACCTTTGAACTGAATATGATAGGAATGTGACTGTTATGGTAATCGCTATGTGATAGCAAAACTTATCTTAGGGTGTGCTTGGTTCACTCGGGGGAATGGTAATTGGAATTATAAGGGGTATGGAGTATTACCCCAAAAGGGAATATAAAAATACTGTTCATCCAATCATAATATATTACCAACCATCTTTTTTTATTCCTTTCCCATTTCTTTCTTCCCATACCAACTAACCAAGCACCCTCTTAGTCAAGCTTTGAGGTATAGTCAGTGAGAAAAAGAAAACTTAGGAGAACTAGAGTTGAATATTGGCTTTGATAAGAGGGGAACTATTTTGACCTCATGTACATTACTGTCCTATATATGTCGAGGTAGTTGAGCAGGAGAAAAGGTACATCTTGCAAAATGAAAATAGGTAACCATGTTAGTGTTTTCCCTTTCTCTAATCGTGAGATGTTTGATTGTTTTATCAGATCCATAGTTGGAGGGTGTGGGAGGATGAGGCTCATATGGACCGTCATAATGCATTAACTGGTAAGATCAAAACTAATAAGCTTTTTGAATACACTGTAGTAGTATGACATCTAGCAAACCTATATGATATCTCAACTTACATTGTTCAATTGCACTTTATATAGAGAAACTTAGTAGTTGCTGGAGTTTTGAGGACATTTGTAGCTCTTTTAGTTTGCATTTAGGATTGTTTGGTAAAGAATGAGTTCAAGAGCAGACTCTTGAGTTGGTTTCTACTTTGCAACAGAAATCACCAGGGAACAAATATTGCGAAGGCAAACAACTTTTGTTAGATACCATGCATCCAATCCACTGGTGAGGAATAGTGTTCTTATCTGGGTGGTAAGTAACCAACATTTGCTTTCTCTTTACTGCTTTTCTTGTTTGTTATTTCCATTACCTGGTAAGGAACCTGAATTATTCTGCTTGAATTTTACCATGAACTTCTTGTCTCCATATATTATGGCTGTGATATGAAGCGAAAAAACTGAAAAGGGTATCAAATTTTTTGTCACAAAATATCAATTGCAATTCCTTACTTTCTCCCCTTCAACCTTTCTTTTTCCATTGATGGGGATGGATAAGCAATGAAACATTCAATTTGTGTTAAAATCAAAGTGGGTTTGGTATACAAATATTTAAATGGTTAATTTGATTGGATATGGTCTCAAGAAATTTTGTGACTTAATTATTCTTTTGGATGGGGTGGTTAGGGGGAGGGGACGAGGATACGGGGTAGAGGAGGGAAGAAAGGTAAAAAAGAAAAAGTTTTTTTTTTCTTTGGAGATACTCTTTCGAAAGAAGAATGTCTTTTTAGAAATGAAGCATACGAATTATATGAAAATATTTTTTGTATTTATGTGTTTGAGTAAAGGCAAGGAGTTCCTTAACATAGTTTTTGATCCATTATTAAATTTCACTTAACAACTTAGGTTTTTAGATCAAATGGTTCTTTGTTATGTTATCAAAATCTTATATGATCGAGAGTTTTTAAGTTGAAGTTATTCTAGTTACATTTATGGTAGATTTGTGAATTTTCTACATTTCATGTGAGAGGCATGTTAAGATGATATATAATCCATTCTTGGATCACTCCTAACACCTAAAACTTTTGGGTTGAATGGTTACTTTATAAATCCAATAAGCAAGATGTGAGCATTCATGCCCGGAATACCTTTTTGAACTTTAGAATTTTTTGTGAGATTGAGCTTTAACAAGTTCCTTAAATGTTTCTATATGTCAGAGTTTGATTTGTAATCTTATATATTTTGTGGTTTGGAGGTGAAATCTTTGGTGAAATATGTTTCATCTTCTCTCTTTTGTCTTGTTTTTATGCGTTGAAGTGTGTACATGTATATGCATTATTTTTCCTGTTGTTTTGCACGTGTCATGACGATCCTTTCTGTAGCCCTTTATGCAATCTATAAGACTAATTTATCCTCCATCATCCGACATGAAATCAATTCATTATAGTGAATTCCACCATGTTTTTCAAACAGTTGGTTACTGTACCGATAACAGTTTTCCAATTCATTGCTGGGCAATATGCCACACCCACAATGAAACAGGTCTTTAACATCATTAGTTGCCTTTCAGTAAGTGTGGATAGAGGAGAAAAGAGAAGATTGAAATTGTGGGGCTCAATTGGGATGTCATGTTGGTAGTGTTGTCACACTAAAAATTGACTACCTAAGCCTCAACTTATGGAACTCTGATAGGAGTTAGGGATTCCATCAGTCTAGGGTTGATTTGGATTGGTTTTGATAATGTTGAAGTCCTTTGAGTATTGTCAAACATTAAGCTCTAAATTAAATTATGATAAAAACGTTAGGAGCCAAAATGTATCTTTTCTCCCTTGTTAATTTAATCCTTGCATGTTATATTGAGGCATGCTATTATTTTGGTTTGAATTCGAACTTCAATCAAATTAACTTATTTCGATCAACTTGTAGACTTGTTTCTTTAGGCAATTTGGCCGCTCAGTGGTTCGCACAGACTACCTCACTCTCCGCATGGGCTTCATCATGGTATGTGGTATTCCTGTTTATTCGGAACCCAACATATGTGATGCATGTAGATAACTGTTTTCTGTGAACATTGTAATATCATGTTTGGCTTGTTTATATTGATACATTTTAGAGTTGTACTTGCATCCTGTGGTACCGTACCATATCAACCGAAACTAAAAATTGACTAAAAAGGTTTAATGTGCATGTGATTAGGCATACTGCAATTAAGAAGTCATTCTGATTAGCAAGAAACTGAAGCATATCATGTTGATTGTTTAGTTATTCTGCTTATGTAGTGCTTTGAAAAAAAATATATGTAGGATCTCATGTTTGGCTGCATTGTTTATATTAATGCATTTGATTGTAGTATTTACATCTCTATCACACCATGTCATACAAAGGGCAAGCTTAAAAAATGATTAAAAGTGTTGTGTGCCCGTGTTATGCAATCAAAGAACCATTTTGATTAGCAGGAAACTGAAGAACAGAACTCGTACCATGTCGTTTCTTTATTTGAGCACCAGAAAAGGGAAAGACAGAGAATAAACTTTTTCGGGGTCAAACTTTCATGTAATTTTGAATTTCTAAAAATAATTCAAAGAAATTTTTTAAAATGTAAAATGAAATGGAATGTGATAAAAAACAATTCTAAAAAAATAATTCAAAATTTTTATAATCCCAGCAGCAAAACTGCAAGCAGGGCTTTTCAAGTATTTTATCTATCAAAAGTTATTACCTGCAATACAAGTAAACTGAGATCTTAAAACTAAGAGTTCCATTTTCAGGACTTGACATGAAGTCTCTTTGTCTTGCAGATGTCTGTTGATGGGTTTTTGCCACTAATGTTTAAGTTGTATTTCCATTCTTTTATTTTTCTTACAGAATCATAATTTGCCTTTGAAATACGATTTTCATAGCTATATGATACGGTCTATGGAAGAAGAATTCCAACGGATTGTTGGTGTAAGGTAAAATAATTTTTTAGATGTTTTCTGTATTGGACCTGTTCAAACTTTTTGAAGCCTTGATCTCTCTGCTCTGAATTTTTAAGCCTGATGTATTCATATGATAAATGGCCAGCTAATTACCTGTTTATTTAACACCTTGTAGTGGTCCATTGTGGGGATTTGTTGTTGCTTTCATGCTGTTTAATATAAAAGGTATGGATTGAGTTTCAAAAGTATCATTTCTCTGATTCTAGACTTGCAATAGTTCTGTACTTTGTCGAACATTCTCTGGCATTTTCTTTGTTTGTGCACTTTCCTCTCGTGAGTTGCTTTCTGGATTACTATGATAAAAATCCCCATGAATGACTGATACATATCCTGTTAGTTGTCGAATGTGTCTTTTCTGTGCTTAGATTGTAGATTTGAACTTGTTTAGTTTTCTTCTCTTCGTACAGGGTCTAATCTGTACTTCTGGATAGCCATTATTCCTGTCAGCGTAAGTACTTTTTTCTTTAACATTTCTGTTTCTGGTCTTTTTGTCAGAAAAGGACAATTTCTGGATATAGGCATAATTCATATTCGTAATGAACCATTTGTTATGCTTTTTTAGTGCTGTGCACCCTTTCTTGTAGAATTATTCCGAAACTGTTGCTTTTGTTGGCAGCTTGTTCTTCTAGTAGGTGCAAAACTACAGCATGTCATTGCAACCTTGGCAATAGAAAATGCTGGCATTACTGGATACTTTGTAGGAGCAAAATTGAAACCTCGAGATGATCTCTTCTGGTTTACAAAACCTGGGCTATTGTTGTCATTGATTCATTTTATCTTATTCCAGGTAACAATGCTCATTGTACATGTAATCTAAATGCTGTAACATCTATTTTTTGTACTGCCAAAATATTTCTGATCTTTCTCTGAATTTTATTTGCAGAATGCATTTGAATTGGCTTCATTCTTTTGGTTCTGGGTAAATGCCTTTCGTTACTTGAAATAACTTTTATTTTACCACATTAGATGATCTTCCTGCAAGATAAAATTAAAATACCCAAAATTTAAATACTTAGAATACAAATGCTCTGTCCCCTGATCCCTGTACAGCATCAATTGGAAGTTTTACAAAGCATGGTGAATACACTGGAGCACTTACTTTTTACCATATTGTGAAGGTTGTTGGATCTGTACATTCTGACTTATTTTTCTTTGGTTGGTTGTGTTCAGTGGCAATTTGGCTATAATTCTTGTTTCATAAGAAACCATTTGCTGGTATATGTGCGACTTATCCTGGGGTATGCATAGTCAGTTTGTAGTAAGCTTGTTGACTGTATTAGTAGTTTTGTTTACTATGGTGCTCTCTTATTTTTCAGGTTTGCCGGTCAGTTTCTCTGCAGCTATAGCACCTTGCCCCTATATGCTTTGGTTACCCAGGTACTCCACACGTCTTATACCTGAATTTGGACTATCAAGAATTCAATAACATAAATTGAGTTATTAACAATCTGGGGCTGTTGGACTTGTAGTATTGGTAGAATTGTTACAAGTTTTAGGTGCTAGATTCCTCTGAATGTCTGGTCCTTTGCATCCTTGCCATCTCTCTCAAGTCTCAAATACGAAGCTAGCAATGTCCTAGAGGAACTTGGGGGAAGGAAGGCTTATTGTCTTTGATTCTGTCCTTTAAATCTGGAAGATAAAGAAATAATTGCTAAGTGCATTAGTAGGTGTAGTAAAATTAATGCAGGAATACAGATTACTTGACATATAACATTTGGATGTTTTTTAGTAAATTTAGGGCAGGAATACAGATTACTGGACATATTCCAGTTTGATGCTGGATGTTTTCTAGTAAAATTAATGCACATATCCCAGTTGGATGTTAAGTAGAGGTGATATTATGCAGTTCATTAATACTGTCATATCCCCAGTTGGTACTAGTCTTTGGTAGAGCATAAGATGTCAAACAAACAATCCCTTGTGAAGGATATGAAAAAATCCGAGGAAAAGTGGTAAAAATGTTTTCTTTTCTTGAAAAATATATACTTTTGGTTGGGTGGTTGAACATTCTGTTAGCTGCCACGTCGTAAACTGAAGTTTCTGTTGTCTTCCTCTAACCTAATTGGAGGATGGTTGGAAAAAACTATATTTTGATTTACAATCCCCTTCTCCCCTTCTTTTCTTTGGTTGCTTGAATCTTTTCTTGGATGGAAAGAATTCTATTCCATGATAATCTAAATGAAAAGACAACTTAATAGAAAAGGTGGACTCTTCTTTGTCAATAAGCTTTAAGAGAATATTGCCCCTCTAAGCATATGAAGTAGGCTATCTTCTTCCTCCTTTGTGTTGGATTCATGAAATAGGAGTATTTCCTGACTATTAAGCATCATGAAACTTTCCTTTTTTCTTTTATAGATGGGGACAAACTACAAAGCAGCTTTGATTCCTCAAAGGATAAGAGAGACAATCCATGGGTGGGGGAAGGCAGCTAGGAGGAAGAGAAGGCATGGAATCATGGACGATTCCACAATACGCACAGAAACTAGCACAGTAATGTCACTTGAGGAAGATGATCATCAGTTTCTAGAAGTTCCTGAGATTGCTCCCGCTGCTGATAGCGAGATTGAGTTACAACCAGCTTCCAATGCGAATGAAACTTCAAGTAGAGTTGGTACTCCCCTGCTTCGACCGTCAGCTTCCGTTTCTTCACCGGTGACGTTGACTTTTGACGTGGATGGAGTTTCTAGATCATATTCAATGCCAGAAAGAAAGGTCTAAAGTTGGTACTAGGAAAAGACTCGCAGATTAGAAGAAGATTCATGTGAATGGATTTAGGCTTTATAGAGATCTTGTATAAAGTAGGAGGAAAAGAAACAAGAATGCTAGATTTAGCTTAATATTTATAAAGGCTTGTGATTGTCTGTTCCAGATTGCCTGTACCTACCCAGTGCCAACTTCTCCCATCCTCATATTTATACTGTCCTATTTATTTATGTTGAAACATGTGGATAAGAGAAGTTTGGCACAAGATATCACACAATTCGGAACAGAGGATTTGCGTCCATTTATAAAACCCAACTCTGGATCCCTAGCAGGGAATCTGGGACATGCTCAGAATTTAGGGTGTCTCATAGGTACTATGAACAGGGATATATTTATCAAGTTTCTCTTTTTGTCACTCTACTTGTTGATCTTTGATTTTCTTGCAAGTCGTGAACTTGTAGATCTATTGTGTTGTCAGAAGATGGCAGAAAGAATACTGGCTCTCGTCCTTTTTTCACTTCCTTGATATGCATTAGGCTGGTGCTAACGGGACTGGGGATTCCTTCTCTTTGTTTATTCACTATTAACTATTAAGCATAGACGACTTACTATGTAGACTGATACAGGCTAGTGTTGCATTCAAACTTATATACAAAATGGCGTGACATAAAAATCAATGTGATCCATTTAGCAATATTATATCCAAGTAAGTGGTCCTAGTTCACAATAAAATCAAGGTTATAGTATTATTATCTCAAATTTTAATTACTGACATAGTAAGTTTGGACCTCCATGCGGAAATGGCGTTTGCACATACCAGCCACTACGAAATCGAACCTGATGCATATTCTGGAATCAAATCAATGCCAATTTCACCATCATCACCTGCAACAGTTTATCCCTAGAGCCGTGCCTTTTTTTCAATTCAAAGCCACGTATCAGCTAATTTTACAGCAAGCAATGCATGTAGCAAAGTAGAATGCTGGTAACATACCAAGCATGGCATGGTGAAGACAGAAACCTTTGTCTGGTCAAACTTAGCTATATTATTATATATGGCCAAGAACGGCATGGCTAAGAGGGAAAATTTTCTGGGTAAAACTCCAAGCCTTAGCGTTGCTAAGGTCATAAACTCCAAAACTAAGCTGCTGGTGCATGGAAGGAATTTCGTGTCGTATCCTTTAGCAGCAACACCAAACCATTGTTTCTAACTTGAAAACCATCGGCTGTACTATGCAAAACTCAGCACTGCTCAATTGTAATACGGGCACCATAGAAGTACAGAAGTTAAAGAGGTGTTTGGCCATAGAACCAACAAACCATTCTCTCATATGTCCATATACTTGCTTGCTTGTTAATAATAGTCACTAGCCATAGGATCTAACATATTTAAGTAGTTCAACCAAATCATGGAAACACTCAAATCCATATGGAACAATATAGTGTCAAAAATGCAACAATTTTATGTGATAGGGGAAGTAAACAGTTGAGGAAGATTTTCTGAAACAAATTTATGTTAATAAGGAATCGAACTATTCAGGACACCAGGGGAGCTTTTCTGACAGATTAGTACAGTCAATTTATCGCATGTCACGTCTAAGAATTCTCATCAATGCTTTCTTCTTCCACGGCGTTCAAACTTTCTGCCATCATACGCTTTCTATTCTGTGCTTGTCTTTCCACAGCAACCATATAAAGGCCTAATCAATTAATTGATAAAAACTGTCAGAATAATATGAAGTGAAGGAAAACCAGAAACCTGTAGTGAAACTAGTTTGACTGATACAAGCAAAAAAAATTTTCAATAGGCAAGAGGCCAGTATCAGATTAGGACTACATACTGATAGCACTTCCGATAGCACACATCCAAAGAATTCTCATGGACCATTTATCGCCGATGACG
Source organism: Erythroxylum alaternifolium (assembly GCA_027478495.1). Lineage (NCBI taxonomy): Eukaryota > Viridiplantae > Streptophyta > Magnoliopsida > Malpighiales > Erythroxylaceae > Erythroxylum > Erythroxylum alaternifolium. The sequence goes on along the minus strand of JANIIA010469461.1, from coordinate 5,647 downwards.
CCTCCGGTTCCCATAAGTAGCTATAGAAAGGGATAAATAAATATAATTATTTTCACAAAATAATGTAATGATTTACCACATAATCTACTGTAGCATGAGCAAAATTCCCTTTGCTTTCAGATAGCGGAATGCCAGACAATTAAACTTTTAACTCTTGGATTCAAAGTTGTAAAATGCAAAAGGAAATATGATTAAGCCATTCCTATTCATAATCTTCACGGGTCTGAAGTCTTCGAAAAATTCACTAGGTGAGTCAACAACAGCCATTTCGTGTCCAATTATATACGCCACACAGCACTGACATAATCCGATTAAACCATTGACAATAGTTTAATTAAGAAGTTGGTAATTCATCTCACTTGCAACTTCCTTTCAATACACAAAAACAAATAATCCCAAACACAACATAGTGCCTCGTACTATCTATCTCTCTGTATAATAGTTAACCAAAAACCACTCTAACCAAACCTACAGCTGAATCCCATAAACAACGACGAGATCCAAACATCGGCACCTAGGTTTGATATTAACAAACCAAACTCAAGAAATACTAACAGAAAGATCTCAACAACCCAGAATGCATTCAACCACATGGGTATTACATCTCCAATCAATTTTAAGTTATATGTTCCAATAACAAGGGCATAACTAACATATTAAACCATGTGCAAGCAGACATCGCACAACAAATTGCACAAAACCCATCTGACATGAATGGGAAGAGATAGCAAAAAGATTGTACCTTGGATAGCGGGGGTTTTTCCCGGTGGTTTTCGAGCAGAGGATCAAAGTAAGGGCACTGTCAGGGTTTTAGGGATGCTTTTGTCGTCTACTGTTTCATACCATAAAACGTCAATTGAGCCAAATGAAATCGACTCGTTTCTTATTTTCCATATGATTTAGGATTAAGAATAACTCGTATCTATTTAGCAGTTAATAAATAGTTAGAAACTTATATCTACTCATTAATTTTATTAAAATTTTGTTGTTAATGGTTTTATATACCTTTAGTTTGATTGATATTTTCTTATGATTTGAATTTCAATTTAAATGTGCCTCCGTAGTTTAATAATTAGGAATATAAAAACTTATATTCTACTTCAGACAAATTTCACATAATATTATAGTTTAAATAGAATTTACAACTACAACAATAACAACTATAATGACCAAGGTTCTACAATCTTACATTTTTATTTTACAAAGAGACAATTTTCGTGACTCGAACATGTAACATTTTGGTCAGAATAATTTTACCAATTTAAATAAAATTTGATTATTATAATTTATTGAACGGGATAATGTGAAGCTCTTGTTGTAACAGAAAAAACATAGTCGCTATGGGTGGAAGAAATATCTATTTTTTAATTCATTCATTCAAGATTTAGTTTGCTGAAGGATGACCCTTGATTGTGGTTAGAAAACAGCTCTTCTATAACTAAAATAATTTTTTTAAAAAACCTTAAAATGCTTAGAATAATTGTAAACAAATTGCAACTTAAATAAAAAGAATTAAAGCTCAAAGTTTAGAAGTACTAAAGGTTCAATAGAAAAGTGCTTTTGTGCAAATAAATGAGAATTAGTATGATAAGATCAAACTTGTAAGAATATCTCATAATCTAAAAAGGAAAAAGAAAGGATCATATATTTCCTTTATTGGATGTGTAAGGAATGTAAAACTGATAGTAGCAGGAAAGGTAGTGGAGGAATGAAAGATTGAGGGAAGTACTTTTATTGATAGTAAAGTGCAAAAATCTTAAACACAATACAACCAATAGAATAATCCTTTCAAGCGGAACAGTCTCCAAGTAAAATAACAATTAACAAATCTTAGACCCTTTTATCAAAAACAAGTCCTAGGATATGTATAGTAACTATCCTAGAGTATTATTTGCTAACAATTCAAGAAAATGACTAGAAGATAGGTGATAAGAGCTAGTAGGGAGTGACGTGGAGTGCTCCACTCAATCCAGGTGGTAGAACTTGACCAAATCTTCAGGAGTCAGTTCAATGTGGGTACCCAACAACTTAGCAAGCTGGACTTGGTCGACAACCTGCTCCTTATCATGTGCTTTCTTCTTCTTTCTAGAATAAGTCAGTAGATGAGTAGTGGTGGGAGTCGTATCGGTACTCTCCCCTGAAAACTCGTCTTGTCCTTAAGGCGAAAAGAAGGAAACTGGCCAGCAAGAAGATCATAGTGCTCCCAACTAGCTTCTTCAAGAGGTCGCTCGTGCCATTGAACCAAGAGTTCCAAAGTCGGGTGTCCACCCTCTTGAATGCAGCGGTGAGCTAAGACCTTGATAAGTGTGAGTTCAAGCTCAAACTCAAAGTTAAGTGGGAGAGGAGCTGGAGGTACATTTGTTAGTTGGCCACGAGTTGGGCGTAACAAAGAAACATGAAAAATGGGATGAATCTTTGTTGTGGCCAGTAGTTCCAATTCATAGGCAACAAGTCCAACTTGACGTATAACCTTGTATGGACAAAAAAAACAAGGAGATAACTTCTCATATTTCCTTTTAGCGAGGGAACGCTGTCGATAGGGCTGAAGACGGAGAAATACGACATTGCCAACTTGAAAACTCAGCTCCCTTCTTTTAGAATATGCTTGGGTCTTTATATGAGATTATCTTTTAAGAGCTTTATTATGTCATCACAGGCAATCAGTTGGTCTTCCAGGTTTTGAATTCGAGTTTCTCCTGGTACAAAAGGATGAATAGGAGTTAGATCTCAGCCATAGACTAACTTTTACCTGTGGAAGTATGGAAGCTAGTGTTGAAGAAGAATTTTGCCCATGGAAGGTAATGACTCCAAGCTTTCGGTTGTTCATGAGCAAAACATCTCAAGTAGACTTCCAAATAGCGATTTACATCTTTCCTCTGTTTGTCTGATTGTGGATGGTAAGAAGTTCCCATGTGTAGACGAGTCTGGCTCAACCGGAATAGTTCTTGCCATTAAGTACTAAGAAGTATGACATCCTTATCAGAGAGGATAGAGCGTGGAACATGGAGTCACATTATTTCTCTGCAAAAGAGGTCAGCAACCAATTTGGCGGTAAAAGGATGAGATAAAGGTAAAAAATGTGAATATTTACTTAATCGATCAACGACCACTAGGATGGTATTGAATCCACCCGATTTGGGTAGGCCAATGACGAAATCAAGAGAGATGTCTTCCTAAATTTTGTTTGGAACAGGTAATGGTTGTAACAAACCCACTAGTGCTAAGGCTTCATACTTGTTCTTTTGACAGTTCAAGCAATTTTCAACTCCTGGACATCTTGCTTCATACCAGGCCAGAAAAAAATTTGATGAGACCTTTTTGAAGGTCTGTAGGTAACCACCATAACCCGCAGATAAAGTATCATGTGACTCAGACAGAAGCTTCTGGTGGAAAGTGGGACTGTCAGGAATTACAAGAAGATTTTATAATGTAGTTTCTTATTCGCCAACTGAAAATCTGGATGATTGTGGGAGTCTTGAGATAAAGATGACATAATCTCATGGGTATATGGGTCTATGGGTCTACTTGAAGAGCTTCCTGCAAATCCATGAAATCCAAGAGTACAAGTAATGCCAAAGCAAGAAAATCTATGTGTTGTAGGCGACAATGGAGTGCATCAGCTCCCTTATTTTCTTTTCCAGCTCGGTATTTAATTGAGAAATTGAAAGGGAGCAGCTTGAGGATGAGTCTTTGCTGCTCATTGGTATAAATTCGTTGCCCCAACAAGTATTTGAGGCTGGAATGATCAGTTTGAACGGAGAAGTGTCGACCCAATAAATAATGCCTCCATTTCTATAAAGCAAGTACAAAGACCAGCAATTCTCTAGCGGTTAGAGAAGGAGAAACCCTTACTAAAATAGGAAATGGGACGATCTGATTAGAGAAGTATGGCGCTAATGCCTGCAGAAGAAGCATGACACTCCACTATAAAAGGCTAAGTAAAATCAGGAAAACGCAAAATGGGGACAGAAATCAATGCTTGTTTCAAATCATTGAAGGTCTTTTCAGCAGCTGGAGACCAAATGAATCCATTTTTGCAGGTCAGATCAGTCAGAGGCCTAGCAAGGGTGACGTAGCCCTTGACAAATCTACGGTAGTATCTTATTAAGCCTAAAAAACCATGAAGCTCTTTAACATTTGTTGGTACAGGCTAGTCTTGAACAACTTTGATCTTATATTGGTCCACTTCTACTCCTTTCACTAAAACAACACATGACCCGAAAAGGAAATTTGTGCTTGTCTGAACAAACACTTAGAAGCCTTAGCAAAGAAGTAATTATCTCGAAGAAGCTCCAATACAGTCTTAAAATGCTGGAGGTGTTCTTTGATCGAATGGCTATAAATGAGGATGTTAAAAAAAACCAAGTTAAATTTGCAAAGATATGGCCTGAAAAGATCATTTATAGCTGCTTAGAAAGTAGATGGAGCGTTGGTGAGGCCAAATGGCTTGAAAACAAACTCGTAATGACCAGAATGTGTTCGGAAGGTTGTCTTGATGATGTCCTCAGGATTAACATGGATTTGATGATAGCGGGAGCGCAAATTAATTTTAGAAAAATTTTCACGCCATGCAATTCGTCAAGTAGTTCATCGATATTAGGTATGAGATATTTATCTGGGATAGTGATTTGGTTCAAGGATCAGTAATCAATACACATGCGCCATGTGTGGTCCTTCTTTTTCACCAAAAGGACTAAAGCTAGGTCGTATAAAACCTGACTATAGCAAGTAAGAGACTTAAGCTTCAATTTCAAATTTTTGATAATGAGGATAGCGGTGAGGTCTAATATTGGGTGGTTTGGAATTTGGAAGAAGGGTTATGTGGTGAGTGTGGTGTCGAAATGGAGGTAAAGTCTTAGGTTGCAAAAAAATAGTCTCAAATTCGTTTAGTAGAGGTTGTAGTTCAAGGTTATATGGGTATGGATCATCTGATTCAGTACTTTCGGTAGCCAAATATTGGAAGGTAACTTCTGCTGGTGCTTTGTGTGGGAATCTTTGTAGCTTATATTTCTTCCCATTTAAATGAAAAATGAGAAACATCTCATTCCAATTAGCTTGGACCGTGTTGAGCGATGCAAGCCATTGAATGCCTAGCATAAGACCAGCTCCTCCTATTGAAAAAGGAAAGTAATTATGTATAAGTTTTAAGCTAGGTAGTTGTACCTCAACATTGGGGCAGATCCGATTGCAGTGAATGACATCTCCATTTCCTATTTGTACACCAAATGTGGGAGTAAACAGGACTAGAAGTTGAAACAATGGTGTCGGTGATGAAATTGTCAGTGGACCCACTATCAACAAGTATCAGGACCTCCTTATTACCAAAAGTGCCTTTAAGCTTCATTGTGGCTGCATTTGACTTACCCAAAATGGCATGGAAGCTAATCTCGGTGATGTCAACTTGTGAGCTATCTTCGTTATCAGGACCTCCTTATTACCAAAAGTCCCTTTAAGCTTTATTGTGGTTGCATTTGATTTACCCAAAATGGCGTCGAAGCTAATCTCGGAGATGTCAGCTTGTGAGCTATTGTCGGCCCCATAAAATTTTTCCGTTAATTTAAGCATAAGAGCTTATGGAAAGAATGCATGAGAAGAACTTGAGGGCATTTTCAGTATATAGCCTAAAGGACAAGGGTAAGGTGGACTT
>JANIIA010469434.1:0-17917 GCA_027478495.1 Erythroxylum alaternifolium | reverse complement strand
ATATGCATAATGTATATATTATGTAAATATGAAAAATAAAATAAAAAGTTTAAATTGAGTTAATTGACTTGTTTACAAAGAATAATTATGAAAGCATTACCATTCCTACATGTTTTTAATAAATATAAATTGGTTTGTATTTTATATAAATATTTTTGTATAATTTGTGGTGGTGGAACGACGAGGTACAGATAAAGATTAAGGCAAAGTAGGAAAATCTCAAAAGATTGATGGCAACTACTTATGAGCAAGAGAGAGTCCAAAGAAGGGCAAACTACCGACATCCTAAAATAGAAACGAAAAAAGCAGTCTTGGAGGCAAAAACAAAGGCCTATGAAGAGATGTATCGAAGATTGGATACTAAAGAAGGTGAACAAGATATCTATAAGCTCGCTAAGGCACGTGCCAGAAAGAGTAAAGATATCGACACAGTTAGGCATATTAAAGGAGAAGACGGGAGAACACTTTTGGGCGATTAAGACATTAAAGACAGGTGGGAAGCCTACTTCACCAGCCTGTTTAACGAGGTGCGACATGAAGGCACTGGTATAGAGAGTCGAGAAGAAGAGAGACCCTAGGATACGCAGTGTGATTATGTTAGACGAATCTCTGAAGAGGAGGTGAAAGAAGCCCTTAGCAAAATAGGAAGAGAGAGAGCAATAGGCACTGACTAGATACCTATTGAGGTGTGGAAGTGTCTAGGAGAGGTGGGGGTACAATGGCTTACTACTCTTTTCAATACTATCTTGCACACGGGAAGAATGCCGGAGGAGTGGAGAAGTAGCGTAGTACTACCGATCTATAAGAACAAGGGAGACGCGCAAGATTGTGGAAACCATAGAGGCATCAAACTCTTGAGCCATACTATGAAACTGTGGGAACGAGTTATTGAACAACGATTGCGAAAAATAGTACAAATGAAAAAGAATCAGTTTGGATTCATGCCTGGGAGACCAAATATTGAAGCAATCCATCTATTACGACGGCTGATGGTGAAATATAGAAAGCATAGGCGGAGCTTACATATGGTCTTTATTGACTTAGAGAAGGCATATGATAGTGTGTCAAGAGAAGTCATTTGGAAATGCTTAGAAGCAAAGAACGTTACTCGTACCTATGTCAGGACTATAAAGGATATGTACGAGGCCGCTAAAACTTGTGTGCGCACGCCAGTGGGAGATATAAAGTATTTTTTGGTAGATATAAGGTTGCATCAAGGTTCAGCTTTAAGCCCATTTCTTTTTGCGCTTATAATAGATGTCATCACGCAGGACATACAAGATGTAGTGTTATCGTGTATGTTGTTCGCAGATGACATTGTATTGGTTAGAGAGATGAAAGAAGAAGTTAATAGGAAGTTAGAGATGTGGAGACAAACTTTGGAGTCAAACGGTCTGCAGTTAAATAGATCGAAGACCGAGTACATGGCATGCAATTTTGCACAGAGTTAAGAGGACGATAGACCAGAAGTTCGGATTAGAACTCATGTGCTAACCCAAACAGATAGTTTTAAATATCTAGGTTCTATCATACGAGAGGATGGAAATGTTGAGAGTGATGTAATTCATCGCATCCAAGCTGGATGGGTGAAATGGAGAGCGGTAACTAGAGTCCTATATGATCGGAAATTTCCACTAAGGCTGAAAGGAAATTTCTATAAGACGACAATACGACCAGCTATGCTTTATGGCTCTGAATGTTGGCCTATGAGGGTGGCGCAAGTGCGAAAGTTTGAAGTAGCGGAGATGAGAACGTTGAGATGGATGTGTAGTTGTACAATATTAGCTAGAATACCAAATAGGGTGTACAGAGAGAAGTTAGGCATCGTGGCTATCGGAGACAACCTGAGGGAGTGGAGATTTCGATGGTTCAGACACGTGCGCGGAAGAAGTGTGACGGAACCAGTCAGGTGAGTTAAAGGGATTCATGTAAGGAAAGTGAGGTCGAGGGAGGCCAAGGAGGACAAGGGAGGAGTAGATCAGACTGGACTTACAGGCGTTAAATCTATCTGAAGATATGACATCCGATAAAAACAGTTGGCGCCGCATAATTTCAATTTTGGACGTATAGGGTGCGTAGGGGCTTGAGGGGTAAAGCGGGCTTTAGAATGCTATGAGCACATGACTTGTGATCTGAAGAGACTACGATATACAGGTAGACACTTAGAGTGGTATAAAGTAGTAAAGGTCATCCGTGTGTATTTTGTGTATTGTTTCAACCTATCATTCCTATATGTAGCTCTTCACGGAGTCGAAGGGCTACAACTTAGTTATAGACTCCTAGTTCGGCGGATAGTATGTATGCCGGTTGACAGTACCTCTGCACTACCGCTTGCCCTCCTCTTGAAGCCCTATGAGGATACAACCTCTGCCTAGGATAAGTAGAAAATGTTTAGGGTGAAATTAGAGTCTCCTATACGAGATGATTAGGTTCTACCTCTGCTATAATAGATTGCAGACGTTAGATCAGGAATAGGCCTTATAGGAAGTGTATGTGTATACAAATATGTATGTAATTATATATATTATGTACCTAGTGTACTTTTATTTTATTGGTCTTTATTTTATTTTCTTGGTCTTTTTATTACGTTAATTTCTCCATTTCAATTTTTATTTATCCCTGCTAATGCCTGCCCACATATTTACATCTTCATGTATGTATATATCCTCAGTTTCATGTGCATTCTATATGTTATAGTTCCCATGCATATACATATCTCGTTGTACTTATACAGTGATGTACTTGCATTGGTCTGATCTGTTTGTTTTTTGTTTGATGGGTTTGTTCTTGTGTTTGTTTTGTTGCTTGTGTATGTTTGTCTGTGTTTGTTTGTGTTTGTTTGTTTGTTGTTATTGGTTTTTGCTCTTACCTTAGCCAGGAATCTATCAGGAAACAGTCTCTGTATCTCCATCAGAGATGCGGGCATGACTGTGTACATCTTACCCTCCCCATACCCTGCTTAGGCGGGAATTTGGGTAGGTTTGGTTTGGTTTGGTTTGGTTTGGTTTGGTTTTATATCTATTTGTTAATAATCATGTATTGATTTAATTTATACAATTGTGTATGATTTCTACTATGAGTTCTTTTTAAATATAAAGGAAGTGGTGTGAATGATGCCATCACATTCTTCTTTTAGCTTCTTATTAAAGTATGTTATTGGTTTCTATATGTATCTCTAAAAATCAAATTGATATATTTGATCACTCCTCTTTTGCAAATCTAGATATACTGATAATTAAAGAAATGATAAACACTAAATTTTAATTTGTTAAGTCGAAATAATAGTCTCTTGCTTTTCTTATGACATATTTGTCTGTTTTTCTTTTAGGTAAAATAAAAAAAGAAAAAGTATTGCATATCATGTACAATAAAATCTATATTTGAAGTTTAAAATATCTTTGAATGAAGGAATTTATAAAGGTACTCAGACTATTAATGTTTGAATATAACCTTTTGAAGAGATCGTTGACATACTTGACTCAATAGAGACATAATAGGTTAAGGAAGTTGAAATCCTCCCATTAGTTTGATTTCTTTATGAAGATTCAGTACATGACTTGAAATGGAATAGTTCACATCTATTAAGAACCATAACCTTATGAGGTACCTAATATTGACATTTGTAAAAGAAGATAGTGATTTAAATTTACTTCTTTACAGTTTTAACATTTTGAAAATTTAGTAAAATCTAGTTCATCTTATGCACTTCCTTGCCTTCATAATGTTGAACTCATAAAGAGAAATAATTAAGTAAATTGAATTTTGTATAGCATATGTTAATGTGAACTTAACTATATAATCCTATTTGTAATCTATCGGTGTTAAAAGGTTAAAAAGGATTTTGATAATTAACATTTTATAAGTATTTCAAGAGGTGTCAAATTCCTTTCCTATTGAAATGTGTCAAACTTTGAGGGCCTATACTTATAAGGATAAAAGATAAAAGAAGTAGAAGTCCAAAGCATTAAACAAGCAACTAGAGAAGAGAAGTAAAAACGGCAGCAATATCTTCATGAAAACGCGAAGCCAAAAACGACACAGCACATTGATAGCCAAGACAGCAAAACGATGCATCCGTGTGAAGAATAAAATGCAACGCACGTTGGAAGCAAGGACTGAAACGCAATAGATAAAAGACCAAAGGACAATAAAGAGAGAAGAACCAAAAACGCACATGAGCAAAGGATAAAACGTAGCCAGCGCTTGGAATGAGGAAACGGCAACGTTGGGTGAGGCAAGGAGCAAAACGGCAGTAGCTGGAGAAGGAGAAAAACGACAATAGCAGTAGGAAAAAGAAGGGCCAAAAACGCAACAACAAGTGAAGAAAACGCAAGCACATGGATAGATAAGAAAAGAAAAACGTAGATGTTGAAAGGGAGGACAAAAACGCAACGCAGGTGGAAGACGTGAGCCCAAAATGACGCAGTCGCAGGAGAAGGCTCGGATGAAGACAAAAAACATGCAAACGTAGATAAGGGTGTGTGTGTGTGTGTGTGTGAAAAATAGAAAGGGAAACTGAGAGAGAGGGACAAACGCAGAAGAGAAAAGAAAGGGGTTTTTATTTTGACAGCAGCATTCTCCATTAATAGAGACTTAGTTTTCATTTTTTTCTTCACCTCCCACAAATCCAAACCGTCATTCTCATCTTTCATGGCTGATTGTTGGAGCTTATTGTTGGCAGTATCTTCTATAATTTTTCATGGCTAATTTGTCTTGATCCTTCGATTTAACGGCAATGACAAGAGCTTGAGTTTTCATAGGGAAATTTAAGCTGCATTTATCTTCTACCTAGTTAATTATTTAGTGGTTTTTAGGTCTTAGGGTAATTATTTGATTGTTTGGAGTTATGTATTGATTATATATTTTTATCCGAAGATTTTTTTGGCTGGATTAATATTTAGCAAGTGATATGATGCTAATTGAAACTTCATTTCATTACTTTATTTTGGGTGAAGACTTTATGTTGAGATTTTAGTAAATATTTGGTAATTATTCAAGGTGGCTTGAATTTTGAACCATTATATCGGTTGCTGACTTTAATTTTATTTTATTAATTATTGAGTAATAATTGTACATTAGTTTATAGTATTCCTAATTCTATTTTACTATTTTGGTGGCAATTAATAGATTGGGACTTTGAAAAATATTTTATGACAATTCGATGTGGCTCTGTTGTTGGATTAAAAGCTTGATTATAACTCTTGGTTCATTATTTTTTTAATTCCCATATTTGTTTAAATGATGATTACCTATGTTATTGAATTGAAATGTTGCTTTTATCATTATTAATCATTTGTATTTTTCATTTCATTCACTCATTACCATCTCATATCACTCATTTTAAATTTAAAATACCAAAAATAAGTCCATTATGTTTATTTTAATTCATTGCAATTTTAGTGATGGTAAATCAAATGAAACTCCATTCTATAGTTTAGGTTCCATTGCATTTAGTTACTTAAGAACTTAATTTTATTTTCGGCTCCTCAAAGAGAACGACCGGAGTGAAATAACCTAAGTTCGATGTCATCTTAGGGTTACTTCAAAATTTAAGCAAGGATTGCATATAGTGCAACCTTGGGTTGTTCTCTTTGAAGAGCTGAAAATGAAATTAAATTCCTAAGTAACTAAATGCAATGCAACCTATACTATAAAATGGGGTTTGATTTGATTAACTATCACTAAAATTTCAATGAATTAAAATAAACATAAAGGACTTAATTTTAGTATTTTAAATTTAAAATGAGTGATATGAGATGTTAGTGAGTGAATGGAATGAAAAGCACAAATAATTAACAATGATAAAAGCAACGCTCCAATTTAACAGCACAGGCAATCATCACTTAAACAGGTATAGGAGTTATAAAAATAATGAACCAAGAGTTATAATCAAGCTTTTAATCCAACAACCGATCCATCTCGAATTGTCGCAAAATATTTTCTAAAATTCCAATCTATTAACTGCCACCAAAATAGTAAAATAGAACTAGGGATATTAAAAACCAATGTGCAATTATTACTCAATAATTAATAAAACATAATTAAGGCCAATAATCGATATAACAATCCAATAATTCTATCCACCTTGAATAATCACTAAATATTCACTAAAATCTCAATACAAAGTCTTGACCAAAAACAAAGTAATAAAATTAAGTTATATTAAGTACAATATCAGTTGCTAACAATAACTCAGCCACATAAATCTTCCAATGTAAAGATATAATCAACACATAACTCCAAATAATTAAGTAGTTATCTTAAGACTTAGGAATCACCAAATAATTAAATGGGTATAAGATAAATGCAATTCAAACTTCCTTATGAAGACCCAAGCTCCTGCTACTGTCATTAAACCGGAGGATCAAGACAAACTAGTCATAGAAAATCATAGAAAATACTGCCAACAATGAGCTCCAACAATCAACCGTAAAAGATGAGAATGATGGTTTTGGATTTATGCGAGTTGAGGAAAAAACGAAAACTAAGTCTCTAATCTCTATGGATGTAGAATGTTATCGTCAAAATAAAAATCCTCTTCTTTTCTCTTCTGTGTTCGTCCCTCTCTCTGCGTTCCCCTTTCTATTTTTCAAAAATGACGCGCACACACTAAAAACCCTTAACTACGTCTGCGTGTTTTTCTTTCCTCTCAGCCTTCTCCTACTGCTACGTCGTTTTGGGCTCACGTCTTCCACCAGCGTTGCGTTTTTGTCCTCCCTTTTAAAGTCTGCGTTTTGTTTTTCTTATCTGTCCATGTGCTTGCGTTTTCTTCACTTATTGTTGCGTTTTTGGCCCATCTTTTTACTGCTGTTGTCGTTTTTCTCCTTCTCTAGCTACTGGCATTTTGCTCCTTACCTCACCCAACATTGTCGTTTCCTCATTCCAAACGCTGGCTACGTTTTATCTTTTTCTCATGTGCATTTTTGGTTCTTCTCTCTTTACTGTCGTTTAGTCTTTTATCTGTTGCGTTTCACTCCTTGCTTTCAACGTGCGTTGCATTTTATTTTTCCCATTGTTGTGTCATTTTGCTGCCTTGGCTATCATGTTGTGTCATTTTGCTGCCTTGGCTATCAACGTGCTGTGTCGTTTTTGGCTTCTCTTCTCCAGTTGTCATTTTCTTCATATAATGATGTCGTTTTTGCTTCTCTTCTTCAGCTGCTTGTTTAATGCTTTGGACTACTACTCCTTTTATCTTTTGAGTACCCTACAATAAAAATTACAAATAATATAGTATCAATTGTCCTAAAATTAATTAATTACAATTAAACCAAAATATGACAATTTTTGCCTTTATTAACACAAATTAAATATAAGGCACAATAATTCAAATACTAATCAAATATTGTAATAAATACCAATTATGATGACAAAAACTCATACAAATGATATGAATATATATATAAATAAATGAGTTTGTCAACTCCCCTGCTTTTTGCACTCTTGGACAAATTATCAGTAAAGAGAAATCCAACAGTTAAACTCAATACAAGCAAACATAAAATCTACAAGGCAAGAATATGCGATCAACTCAAGCAACCTCTATCCCTAATTAATTAACAGTCATGGAATGCTTCGGTGTAAAGAAACTAGCCCAAGAGACATAACAAGATAGAAGGAAAAGAAACATAGTAGATCTCTCATAAGGTACAAGTGTCTCACTCATCTCTCAAATAGGGTATTTTTCACTCAATCCACCTAGATTAGCACCTACTATAAGCTTGTAAAGATTCTACTATCTCCACCACTAACATACCATAGATTTATCATTAAGGGGACTTTGTAGGGCTGTAATGTTGATGAAAGGCTAATGAATGGATAAAATGGAAATAATGACAAGGGTAATACATGAATGTTAAGAAACAACTCAAAGTGAGCTAAAGTGCAACAATCAAATAAACACCAATGTGCAAATATCAACTTTAAAGAACCAATCTTTAATCTTCAACCATCAAGGGATGCCTTATTTCAAACTTTATTTTTTTTGTCCAAATTATTCCTCTTTCTTTTCTTTTTCTCTTTTCTCTCTTTTTTTCTCAAAATTCTTTCTTTGCTTTTTCTGTAAATTTTCTTTTCTTTCTTTTTTTGTTTTTTTTAATATTGGCATACCTAACCTAAGAAGATAAAAAAAAAGCAACATCAATGATGCACATCTTATCATGAAGAACATAATGTAACTCATGCAAAATACTTGTTCAAAAACAATGGAATGAATGAAAGTGAAGGGCTCAAAGGGGTAAGCAAAGGTCAATTGAAATGGCTTGTATTTGGGTGAAAGAATTTCGAAATGAATGCCCCTATCATGCTCATAAATCTAGGTATTAACTTAGCTTTAAAAAAGAATCTAAACAAGTTCTAGAGGCTAACCAAACTAGGTGGAAATCACAGAAGATGAGAAAGAAAAGTAAGGCTAAAAAAATCCTTCCAACAAGGCTTTCTCTAAGATATTTCCTCCCTAAATCAAGCTATAAAATAAGGTTCATAACACTGCACCAAAGGCACTCCACTATTCTAAGCAACTAAGAATAAAAATTACTTAAATCAAAATGCATTCAAACTTTGACATGCCAATGTTCATATATATAGGCAACAAAGGATTTGAAAACAAAGCCCAAGGATTGCAAAAGTCAACTCAGAAGGTGGGAATCACAGCAGCAAATCATTCTTAAGAGATAAACCCAATCAATTTAGCTTAAAAAGTTTAAAATTTTTGAATTTTTCAGATTATTTCAGCTTAATCAAATAAACAGTGCATAATGCAAAGTCAATAAAATGACAATCCAAGCAGTGGCAAAACAAATAAGCAAAAGCAATCCCTCCCCCACATTTAGTCAATGCATTGTCCTCAATATAAGAAAAACCAAGTGTAGGCGAAAAGGCAAGAGCAAGGGAAAACAAAACTAAAATTTACTAAACGAAAATAAACAACTATAACTACTTCGTACTGGAGAGGTTCCCTCCCCCACACTTACCGAATTATCTCAGTAGATAGATATCACCATCAGTATAATGGAAAGTAAAGGAGAAGGGTAGAAGGGAACAACCGTGTGATTAGGAGGTCTCTGATCCTCATGGTAGTGCTTAAGCAGATAACCATTGGCTTGTGAAACATAACCAGTTGCTTCATCTACTAGCTCTGCCGTACCAAATGAATGCACTTGGTAACTCTGAAAGGGCCCTCCCACTTAGTGACGAACTTCCCGAGCATCAACTTTATCTGGGCCTTGAACTTTAGAACCTTGTCTCCTATATGGAACTCTTTCCTTAGAATCTGTTTACCATGAATCATTTTCAACTTGTCTTTGTAGATTCTGGCATTATCATAGGACTCAGTCTCATCTTTTCAAGCTCTTGGAGTTACATTGTCTAATTTTCAAGTGAAGATTCAAGGTTTGCATCACATGCCTTGATTGCCCAATAAGATTTGTGCTCGATCTCCATAGGTAGATGGCAAGACTTGCCATAGAGCAACTGGAAAGGAGACATGCCTATAGGAGTCTTGAAGGCAGTCCTGTAAGCCCATAATGCCTCCTCAAGCCTTTCACTCCAGTCTTTGCGGGATAGTTTCACAATCTTTTCTAGTATCCGCTTCACTTCCTGATTGGAGACTTCAACCAACCCATTTGTCTGAGGGTGGTAAGGAGTGGCCAACTTGTGATTAACTCCATATTTAGCAAGTACAGACTTGATGGTGCTATTGTAGAAACGTGTTCCATGGTCACTGACGATTGCTCCTGAAATGTCGTACTTATAAAAGATATAAGAACGTGGAAACTTGGCAACAATAGAAGCATCATCTTTCCTAGTTGGCGCTGCCTCTACCCGCCTAGACACATAATCTACTGCAAGTAATATATATGAAAATCCAAATGATGGAGGAAAGGGACCCATAAAATCCATGCCCCAGACATTAAAAATTTCATAAAAATGTATAGATCTTAAAGGCATTTCATGCTTTCTACCTAGACTCCTAAACCTCTGACACTTATCACAAGAATTGCTAAAAGCACAAGCATCTTTGAATAAGGTAGGCTAGTAAAACTCACACTCTAAAACCTTCCTAGCGGTCCTATTAGCACTAAAATGCCCCCCGCAAGATAAAGAATGTGCAAAGGTAAGGATAGAGTGGATCTCATTGTTAAGAACACATTATCTAATGAGCTGGTCATTGCATTGCTTCCAAAGAATTGAAGCATCCCAGATATAGTACCTTGCCTCCCTCTTCAACTTATCAACTTGAAAATTAGACATAGAAGGAGGCGTAAGATCAGCGACAGTATAATTAGCAATATTAGAGTACCAAGGCTCCTAAAATGCCAAGGAAAAAAGTGCAGAATCAGGAAAGGAATCAACACTAAGACCAGAAGAATCAATTCCTACAATGCCTTCAAGTAACCGACTAAGGTGGTCAGCCACATGATTCTTTGCTCCAGCTCTGTCTCTGATTTCAATATCAAACTCCTGCAGCAACAGAGCCCATCTCAGCAGTCTTGGTTTAGACTGAGGCTTCTTGAACAAGTACCGCACCGCTGCTTAATCTGTGAAAACAACCACTTGAGAGTTTATCAGACACCATATAAACTTATCTAAAGCAAAGATTATAGCAAAAAGGTCCTTCTCGGTAGTGGTATAAGTCACTTAAGCGAAGTCAAGTGTCTTAGAGGCATAGGCTATCACTATAGATTGCTTTTCTTCCCTTTGACCAAGCATAGCACCTACTGTAAAGTTAAAAGCATCATAATACAATTCAAGGGCAAATCCTATGGATACTTAATTTAATTTTTTGCCTCATCTCCCATAAATTCAAACCATCATTCTCATCTTTCATGGCTGATTGTTGGAGCTCATTGTTGGCAGTATCTTCTATAGTCTTCCATGGCTAGTTTGACTTGATCCTTTGATTTAATGGCAATGGCAGGAGCTTGGGTCTTCATAGGGGAGTTTAAGCTACATTTATCTTCTACCCATTTAATTATTTAGTGATTCCTAGGTCTTATGATAACTATTTGATTGTTTGAAGTTATGTATTGATTATATATTTTTATTAGAAGATTTCTGTAGCTGGATTAATGTTTAGCAACTGATATGGTGCTAATTGAAACTTAATTTCATTTCTTTGTTTTGGGTCAAGACTTTGTATTGAGATTTTAGTGAATATTTGGTGATTATTCAAGGTAACTTGAATTTTTGAACCATTATATTGGTTGCTGGCTTTAATTTTGTTTTATTAATTATTGAGTGATAATTGCGCATTAGTTTTTAGTATCCCTAGTTCTATTTTACTATTTTGGTGGTAGTTAGTAGATTGGGACTTTGGAAAATATTTTGTGACAATTCGAGGTTGCTCGGTTGTTGGACTAAAAGCTTGATTATAACTCTTGGTTCATTGTTTTTTTAACTCCCATATCTATTTAAGTGATGATTGTTTATGCTATTGAATTGAAGAGTTGCTTTTATCATTGTTAATAATTTGTGTTTTTCATTCCATTCACTCACTACTATCTCATATCACTAATTTTAAATTAAAAATACCAAAAACAAGTCCTTTATTTTAATTCATTGCAATTTTAGTGATAGTTAATCAGATCAAACCCCATTCTATAGTTTAGGTTGCTTTGCATTTAGTTACTTAGGAATTTTATTTTATTTTCGGCTCCTTAAAGAGAACGATCCGAGTTTGCACTATATACAATCCTTGGTTAAATTTTGAAGTAACTCCAAGGTGACATCGGACTTAGGTTGTTTCAAGTGGCAACATTGCTAGGGAGCCAAGAAATTGGTTCCCTTATAACTAAGTGTCAAGTAACATTGACCGGGGTTTATTTGTTGAGCCTCATACTTGCATTAACATTGCATAGTCCATCTCCATCTCCATTTGCATTTTGCATTTTTTTGGCTAGATAGAAGTTTTAGTTTGCTCTTTAACTTGTTTGTGGTTTAGTAGATTACATTTCTCTAGTTTGCTTGATTATAGCCTACTCGGTTGCTTTCTTGAGTGTATAGGTCCATTCTCCAAGTCAAGTTTTGGGAAAATTGCTCCTTTACGCATGTTGGTGAAGTTTTGACATTCTTTGATTAATTTTGCATATTACATATTTTCACACTCTTTCATACACTATTAAGTGTATAGTCATCCATACTCATACATTCTCATACACATACACACTTGCACTTATCAGGTTCTTCCATTTTTTTACTTGAATCTTATTGTGCAAGTCAGTTTTGCACCTCGTTCTTTTTTTATTGTTTCTATTTATGCCTAGGAGTGATAGGGCTTTACCTTTGATTCCCTTAAATCTTGAACTTGAGAGGTTAATGAAAAAGATTAGAAGAGAGAGGAGAATAGAGGGTACAAATCAAGTTCTTATTGAGGAGGAGCATATTTCACAAAAGTCAAGTTTGTCATATAATGAACAAGAACCTAGTGAGAGAGCTACCTCTAATGAACACTTGTCTGTTAGTGATTCTGAATTAGAGCAAGAAACCATAGATGATGTTAATGGTACTAATGAACATAATAGGCCTAACGAGAGCAACGAACAAGGTGAGAATAACCTAGGGAATAATGTTGAGGATAATAGAAGCATGGGGGAGATTAATAATTCCAATGTTGATTATGACCCTTATGGCATTTATATTGATGATGTGAACTTTGAAATTAAAGGAGCATTAATTTCTTACTTACCTAGATTTCATGGCTTTGCAGGTGATGATCCATACAGGCATTTGAAGATTATGCATATGGTGTGTTCTTCCATGAAACCACCCACAACAAACCTTGAAGATGTATTGAGGAGAGCATTCCACTTCACTTTAGAAGGCAAGGCCAAGGAGTGGCTTTACACACTACCTCAACATTTCACCACATTGACTTGGGATCAGTTGAAAGAAGCATTCTTAGATGAATATTTCCTTGCCTCTAAAACTTCAAGGCTCCAAAAGGAGATAACTAGTGTTGTGCAATGAGATAATGAATCCATGCACAAATATTGGACAAGGTTCATCACACTTCTAGCCTAATGTCCTCACCACAATATTTCAAAGAACGATCTGGTCAACTCTTTTTATAAAGGGCTCCTTCCACTTCATAAACGCTTAATTTATGTTGTTGCAAATGGTTCGTTTAGAGAATTGAGTCCTAATTCTGCATAGGACCTACTTCAAAAGATGGCTACCAATAACCCTCAATCTAGAGACACAAGAAGGGTGTACAATACCTCTTTGGCTTCTTCCCAAGATATTCTTGCTAAAATTGCTGCTTTAGGAAATTGAGTAGAGAAAAGACTCAATATTTGGGAGAATAATGTGAAAGCCAAGTAAGTTAATTCAGTGGGTCATTCTTAAGCTATAGTAGCCGATTGTGAGTACTGTGGGTCCATGATGCATGCCTCCAATAATTATGCTCGATATGAAGAGTTTTTTGCCCTCTACCAAAGTAGGAATGGCCAATATCAAAAGAAGGATCCCTACTCCAACACCTTTAATCTGGGTTGGAGAGATCACCCTAACTTTAGATGGGGTGGGGATAAAGGCAACACTCAAGGAAATTCTTACAATCAAATGGTGTCTAATTAAGGGACATCATCTTCTTTTTCTAAGGTTGATGAATTTGCTATGATCATAAAGGGCATTGCTGGGATTAATTCAAGATTAGATTATGAGAAGACACAAACTGATGCTAAGTTGAATGTTATGGGGAATAAGATGGACTTATGTCTACAACACTACTCAAGAAACTTCCTAAGCTGAGAAAGAAGCTTCTATTCAATCTAAAAGCCTACAAGAAAAGAAGCTCTTAGAGAAGTCTCGGAAACAACTGATGGTGCAAAATGATGAAGAGACAACAACAATTATTATGAAGAGAACAATAGAGAAAGGATCACCTTCTGACTCCAAAGGTGATGAGGTAAACATTCGTCATTGCTTGGTTAGTAAAAAGATTGTTGACAAGAAAGACAACGATGAATTATTTGAAATGTTTAGAAAACTTGAGGTGAATGTGCCACTACTTGAATTAATTAAAAAGATGCCTAAGTGTGCTAAATTCTAGAAAGACCTGTGTATAAGTAAGAGAAAATATAGGTATAGTGAGAGAATTCAACTGAGGTTAAGTGTTAGTGCCTTATTTAAGCCACAGTTGCCCATTAAATGCAAAGACCCAGGTTCTTACATTATTCCATATGCCATAGATAGAACTACTATTTCTCATACCCTACTCGACTTAGGTGCAACAATCAATGTCATGCTGACGTCTGTTTATAAGACTTTGGTTATTAAAGCTTTGAAAGACATTAGTGTAGTGCTTGGTCTAGCTGATAGGACGGTAAGAAACCCTAAAAGCATTCTTGAGGATATCCTTGTGCAAGTCAAAGGGCTTATTTTCCTAGCTAATTTTTACGTCTTGGATGTGACTAATGAGCTCCCTGTTGAGAGTACCTTAATTCTAGGTAAGCCATTCCTTCTGACTGCTAAGACTATAATTAACACGAAGAAGGGTCTTATCACTATGGGAATTGGGGATCAAGAAGTGCAATTTAATCTTTCAGAAGTTATGAGCCATGGTTATAAAGATTGTTCTTACTTGGGTATTAGTTTGATTGAATTTCATGATAATGATGTGGAAGACTTACATGAGACCGATGTGCATGAGCTTGACTGGTATGACATGGTTGTGAATCATGATGATGCACTTACTTGTTTATCCTCCCATTCTTCTAATTTTTTTGCATGTGAGGGTGACGCATCATGTGTCTATTGTTTATAGAGAGATAGCTGGCTTTCCATTCCATATGAAATTGATGCATCCTCTTGTTTTGATTATGATATTACTGATGATTCTGCACTTAGTAGCCTTGAGGAAGGTGTGTTTCTTGATTTTGCAGAAGCTGATGATAAAGAAGCTGTTATACAAGCTACGAACATAGTTTTTTCTCAAGTGGTGCAGGAATATTAGAAGAGGATAACAGTGATCCTGCTACTACTCTAACCCTTTCTACTCCCACTCTCACTTCTGATTTACTATCTTTTTCTATTAATCAAACTAACCCTAATTCTACTATTTCCAGGTCATCTGATGGTGGCACTGAGTCAGGAAGTAGAGGATATATACACCACAATGAGCTTATATCTCCTTCCTTAAGCCACAGGGATACACCACTCACACTAAATACACTTGATATAGCAAAGCTGGTTCCTTCTATTGTGCAACCTCCTAATTTAGAGTTGAAACCCCTTCCCCCTAACTTGAAATATGTCTTTCTTACATATGATTGCAAATTGCCTATTATTATTTCCAATTCTCTGAGTAGTTCTGAAGAAGAGAGATTAGTTTCTGCGTTGAAAGGGTATAGGAGGGCTATAGGTTGATTAGTTTCTGTGTTGAAAGGCTATAGGAGGGTTATAGGTTGGTCTTTAGGGGACATACCAGGGATTGATCCCTTAGTTTGCACATACAAGATCCTTTTGGATGAAGGGTCCAAGCCAATTAAGCAGCCACCAAGGAGGTCAAATCCTCTTATTTATGATGTGGTTAAGAAGGAAGTGTCTTAGTTATTAAGTGAGAGGATCATATGTTCCTTATCAGACAGTGAGTGGGTAAGCTCGATATAAGTAGTACCGAAGAAGAACGGTATCATAGTAGTGAGAAATGAGAGTAATGAACTTATTCCATCAAGAGTTGAAAATGTTTGGAGAATGTGCATAAATTATAGGAAGTGACTAGGAAGGATCATTTTCCATTACCTTTCATTGATCAAATGTTGGAAAGAATATTTGGTAAATCTCACTATTATTTTTTGGATGGTTTTTTAGGTTATTTTCAGGTGCCAATTGCACTTGCAAACCAAGACAAGACTACTTTTACATGCCCTTTTAGTACCTACGCTTATCGAAGGATTCTATTTAGGTTGTGTAACACTCCAGGCATCTTTCAAAGGTGTATGATGGTATTCTTCAGTGATTTATCGGAGCAAAATATGAAGGTTTTTATCGATGACTTCACCGTTTATGGTGATAGCTTTGATGATTGCTTGCTTAGTCTTGAACGTGTTCTTGGTAGATGTATTAAGAAAAATTAGTTTTGAATTATGAAAAATGTCATTTCATGGTAGATAGTGGCATAATGTTAGGTCATCGCATCTCCCAAAAGGGGATTGAGGTTAATAGAGCCAATATTGAAATCATTTCTTCCCTTCCTTATCCTACTTGTCTTAAAGAGTTGAGGTCTTTCTTGGGGCATATGGGGTTTTATCGGCGTTTTGTAAAAGATTTTAGCACAATTGCTTTACCCCTTTCTACATTGTTGAAAAAAGATATTGATTTTCACTTCGATGATAAATGTAGATATGCCTTTGACACTTTGAAATCCTAGCTTGTTTCACCTCCTATTCTGATTGCACCAAACTGGGATTTGCCCTTTGAACTGTCTTGTGATGCTTCTAACTTTGCAATTAGTGCTATGCTTGGTTAGAGGGAGGAAAACTGATCTAAAGTGATAGCCTATGCTTGTAAGACACTTGACTCCATTTAAGTGAATTATACCACTACCGAGAAGGAACTTTTTGCTATAATCTTTTCTTTAGACAACTTTAGATAGTATCTAATAAACTCTCGAGTGGTTACTTTTATAGATCATACAGCGGTGCGATACTTGTTAAAGAAGCCCCGGTCTAAACCAAGACTGCTGAGATGGGCTTTGTTGATGCAGGAGTTTGATATTGAAATCAGAGATAGTGCTAGAGCAGAGAATCATGTGGCTGACCACCTTAGTCGGTTACCTGAAGGCACTGAAGGAGTTGACTCTTTTGATTTTACTGTTGATTCCTTTCTTGATTCTGCACTTTTTGCCTTGGCAGTTTAGGAGCCTTGGTACTCTAATATTGTTAATTATATTGTCACTGATCTTGTGCCTCCTTCTATATCTAAGTTTTAGGTTGATAAGTTGAAGAGGGAGGCAAGCTACTATATTTAGGATGCTTCAATTCTTTGGAAGCAATGCAGTACCAGATCATTAGACAATGTGTTCCTAATAATGAGATCCACTCTATCCTTACCTTTGCACATTCTTTATCTTGTAGGGGATATTTTAGCGCTAATAGAACTACTAGGAAGGTTTTAGAGTGTGGGTTTTATTGGCCTACCTTATTCAAAGATGCTTATGATTTTTTGCAAGTCTTGTGATAAGTGCCAGAGGTTTGGGAGTCTAGGTATAAAGCATGAAATGCCTTTAAGACCTATGCTTTTTTGTGATAAATTTTGATATTTGAGGCATGGATTTTATGGGTCCCTTTGCTCTATCATTTGGGTTTCCATATATATTACTTACAGTAGATTATGTGTCAAGGTAGGTAGAGGCAATGCCAACTAGGAAAGATGATGCTTCTACTATTGCTAAGTTTTTACATTCTCATATCTTTTGTAGGTACGGCACTCCAAAAGCAATCATCAGTGGCCAAGGAACACATTCCTGCAATAGGACCAGCAAGTCTCTACTTGCTAAATATGGAGTTAATCACAGGTTGTCCAGTCTTTACCACCTTCAGACAAATGGGTTTGTTGAAGTCTCCAATTGGGAAGTGAAGCGGATACTAGAAAAGATTGTGAAACCATCCCATAAAGATTGGAGTGAAAGGCTTGAGGAGGCACTATAGGCTTACAGGACTGCCTACAAGAGCCCTATAGGTATGTCTCCTTTCCGGTTGCTCTATGGCAAGTCTTGCCAAATACCTACAAAGATCGAACACAAATCTTATTGGGCGATCAAGTCATGTGATGTAGACCTTGAATCTTCACTTGAAAACGGGACAATACAACTCTAAGAGCTTAAAGAGATGAGACTTGGGCCCTATTGTAACATACCCTCACTTATTGGAAAGGGTAAATTGGTCTTTTTGAATGGGTTAGCATAATTGGAAGTGTTTCT
>JANIIA010469380.1:0-17923 GCA_027478495.1 Erythroxylum alaternifolium | reverse complement strand
GGCATAATGCCTTACTTGATTTTATGCTTAAATTT
This sequence comes from Erythroxylum alaternifolium, assembly GCA_027478495.1. Taxonomy (NCBI): domain Eukaryota; kingdom Viridiplantae; phylum Streptophyta; class Magnoliopsida; order Malpighiales; family Erythroxylaceae; genus Erythroxylum; species Erythroxylum alaternifolium. The sequence goes on along the minus strand of JANIIA010469380.1, from coordinate 17,888 downwards.
TGAATATGATTTGTTTTGTGATTGGTGAGGTAACGATTGGCCAATCGTGTGCTAGGCACATCTGATTAAGCGACCTCTATACCTTTGATGCTGGTACATAGAAATCGAGTCCCTGTATTGACACCTTTCTATGGGGCTTGCATGTGATTCCACACCTAGGGTCTGGACACCAACGAGGTCATCACTTAGGGTCATGACGCTTTTATCGACTGTAGTCCAGACTTACTATGGCTGAATGTCAAGCCAACACCAAGAATTGGTGGGTGTGTACATTAGTTTGGCCGACTAGTGTTGACACACATAATTGCTATGGCTTACCTTGATATTTGTTTTCTGACGAGATTTGATTTATACATGTTATGTTTTTATATGCATTTGTGTACTGAATCTGGAACTTACGTTCACCAAATGAATGAATAATAGGCTAGGCCTATATGGTTCTTAACCAGTATACATTGAGTCATAGGCTATTCTTAGGTGATTTTATGTGATGTATATTCACTTTGTAGGTTATTTATACCATCAGGGTGTGTATCGAGTTATATTTGCGATATATATTTTTCCTACTCACTGAGTAGATAGTGTACTCACCCCCTCCGTTTTCCAACCATGCAGGTTAATTTAGTGAGCTTGAAGCTCTATGAGGATTGTGTTGTCTTTTGACGTTTTCGAGACATTACCGCACATAGGTAGTCTCTATTTTGTACTTTTGTTACATAATAGCTCATGAACTGTTTTTTTTTTTGGTTTGTTATGTGAATATACTTTATAATTTTATAAATTTGACTCTAGACTGTTTGATCATTGTAAAAGACCTTATGTATGAACTTTGATACTATTGTTTGGATTGCTTTGAGTGGACTTCAAAGTCCTAAAGTTGTGGTAAAATTTTTGGTGTGAATATAGAAGTGTTTAAAATTGTTTGCAAGTTTTGGGATTTTTAAAATACAACCTTTGTACTGCCCAATTTTTTTAAATAATAATAATAATAATAAATATATCCATAACGAGGAGAAGATATTTAATTAACCTTACATAGTCAAATTAAGGACATCGTCAGTGTCTTTAGCCTAAGTATGCGGCAGTTGTCATGGGCGCAATGTGGTACTGGGTCGTGATAAGTAAAACATTTAAGGATGTGTCTAGGGAATATGAAAGTGATGTGTTCCAAATGTTCTATAGTAAACCATGAAATCGACCAACCAAAGAAAATAAGCAAGTTGTCACTTGTCTTGCTTATGTGTGAGATTCTTCGTTCAAGCCCCTTAGTGACTATGGCTTGCTATTAGGAAATTAAGGATTATTATGATCTTCTTAATTGGTTTTCGAAGGTCTCAGGAGAAATGGGACTAGAGTATCCTCCTTTTAGATGAACTTGTTTTCTTAAATTTTCTAGTAGTTCGAATCTAAAGGAAAGACATGAATGCATAAGTTGCCTGCATAATTATAATTGCATGAGTTGCATAACTATGATAGCATATGTTGCACACTATAAATGATACAAAATCACATTATTCAATCTTGGCGCCATATATTGTTTTGTACAATATGAAAGATTGAGTGTGATGTGAGAAAGAAACCAAATGCACTTGAGGTTTAATACATTCATGAGTTTTATAAGTTAAAAACTCACAAAGGAGACTGAATGTGATTAAACATATGTATCAAAATGTCTTTAGGTTTGAGAGGCATAACTTGATTTGTTCAAGTAAGTTTGATTTGTTCAAACGTGAGGAGAGTGACAATCTTTTTTATGGGTCTAACAACCACAATGTAAAGAGATTTTGTTTACATGCCTAAGGTCACACCCACAACTCAAAATTATGTGCTTCAACTATTATTTTTTCGGCTTTGTATGTTCATTTGTTGAGTATATTCTATTTGAGTGGGAGCATATTTTTTTTAAATATATCTTTGTGCGAGTGGGAGTTTGTTGGAATTTTATAGCATAAGTGCCACAAATTTTATTTGACGCACCAAGATATATTTGAAGGTGCTTGGGTTTCATGTAAGGAGCTAACCCTCAACTCAAAGGGGCTCAATGAAGCTCATGTAAGTTATAAATGGCTTGATATGACTTTCCCTTAACTCAAGTATCTAAAGCTTGCTTAAGGTGAGCTTGTGGGAGCTCATTAAAAATAGTTAATAACTAGAAAGCTGAGGATAAGCTCAATTGGGCTCAATTGAGATTACCCTGGCTCATATTTGATTCTTGGGAATTTAAGCTAGCTATAAATGTGTTCATATTAGTTAAGCTAGTAGAGCTAATTAAGAAGCATGAGTTGGAGTTGAAACCAAAGCTTAATGGGCAAAATTGGTGGTGCTAGATGAAGGAATCTAGTGTTCTTGAATGCACAATAGACACTAGGGTGTACATGAGCTGTAGCATGCCATAATGCATCTTCTCATGCATGCACTTAGAGTGCAAGTTCATTGTCTCCACATGGATACATAAATTTGGCCAAGAAAGGATGAATTCGACTAAGAGGTTAAATTTGGCCAATGGGGAAGAGTCATATTTACTTTGCTTTAGAATGAACATACATTGTTAAAAGATGTGTACTTTGGATGAAAGGATGCGTTGTTTCGACCAATGGTTGTGACTATTAAGCCAAAAGGGGGTTTATGTACAAGAATGAATGGTCATGAGTACATCATGACTTTAAGTGAAGATACATGACTCTTTGCCAAAGGATGTATCCTTTGGCCAAGAGTCATGATGTTTCGCCAAGAGACATAACTCTTGGAAGAATCATGACTCTTCAAAGGCACCTTTTGGTGGCTTATAAAAGGGAATTTTGTAGTTACTTTGAGAGAGTTTTTTCTAGACGAATACAACACTCTTCTCCCCATCTTTGAACCAAAGACACTCCCTTCTTTCAATTCCTCATGTGTTGAAGCACTCTCCCATAAAAAAAGTTGTTAAGCTTATTAAGAGCATTGTGGGTGAACCATAAGAATTGTTACTTTCACAAGCTAGCAACTCTTTCGACCTTAGTGCTTTGTGACAAGATCGGTTTACTCCATGCATTCCAACCACGATGAGTTGGAGAAGAAGGAGAAGCCATAGTGGATTTCCACAAGGGAGGCAAAACATCAAGCATAGAAGGAGTTAATTCATTGCGTTTCAAGTTAGTATACCAACCTACCCTTCTTAGTGACATGCATAGGATCTCGTATGCTTATGAAATCATGAGATATCTTATTTGAGTTATGTAACATCCCGTTTCCAGGGAGCGGGTCGGACCAAAGAAACGAGTCCAAGTGTGGTAAATCGAGGCATCTCATGCTCATGCATGTGTGAATAGTGATATGTGCATAAAAAAATTTATACCGACTTTTGTTAAGTGATGTGTTAAGTGATGTGACACGCCACCCTCGCGGGGCACGGATTCGGGTATCACCATCGATATCGGGTTCAGGTTCGGCGGGAGTGGGGTGTTACATTAATAAATTAATTGATATAATTTTATTAAATAAAAGATCAAATCATATTATTATCACGACTTAGGGTTCATCACACCTAGGCACTAAAAAATATAGTTCATATCTATAGAAAATAAAACCAAAGATAAACATGAAAAAGAATAACTAGAAAATAAATAAATCATCATTCATAATCTCCCCTTTTCTACTAGTTGATCTTTTTACAAATTGGATTGGAAGTTGATACTTATCAGATCTTGTGATGTATTCTTTATGTTTTCCTTATCCTTTAGCAGAATTATCACCTCTTTATATCTTTTACAACTTAAAATCACTTAAAAACTCCCCTCCCTTATTTGACCTCCATTCATGCCCTTTTATAGTAAAAACTAAGGTTCTTGGGATATACACAGACAATATACATGAGCATGTAGGTGATCGTGTATCTCCAAAAACACCTAAATTTGGGATTTTACATTGGCACGAATACTTACATAATAACATACATGACCATCTATATCAATATACATGGGCATGTAACTTCACACGACCAAAACCAATATTCTTTAAATCTTCTTACACAGTCATTGTACACAATCGTGTAGATCCAATTTGCTTCAAATCTTTGTTTCATGCCTTGATTTCATTTGAATTATTCTCCTTTTGGTCAATAAGGCAATTATCATCTATAAACACATTTGAAGCAAATTAATTATTATAAGTAAATCATAATCTAAATTATCAATCTTACAAACATCCATCCCTCACTAATCTACTTTACTCACTCACCAATTTTCACTCAATACACTCAAATGTTTAAAGGCAAAAGTACAAAATCTCTTAAAACAATACAGAGCAGAGCTATTAATAATAAGCTTGCAATATTATCATATCTCTATGACTTATAAGTCAACTAGAAACAAAAATTAAATGTCCATAAAATAAGGTTTTGATGGGGCTTAGGTATGGTATGGTTTAGATAATATAAATGGTGATAAAATTTTCAAGGAAGTTTACAAAACAATAGTACAAGAATTATAAGAAATTGTTTCACGCTCTAGGTCCTTCGCTTTGTAAGTCCACTGATACCGTAACTTAAACACGCTTTTTTTTAATTGTAATAAATCATGTACCAATAATTAAAGGAATATTGAACCTTTTCAAATTTTGAGCTTCAAACAGTCAAGTAATGTAAATAACCTTTAGGGTTTAAATTAATAAAAAAAGGCTTCAAGAATGATAAGGCAATAGCCAATAATGGGTTTATAATAAATGAAAAAGGCTAACGCTCAAAATTGGTTGCTCCTAAAGGATAAAATATGTTAAGGTAATTATCAAGGAAATAGGATAAACAAATGTTGAAGCTAAATGCCTTTGTAACTTCAGTGCTTCTAATTTGACATATATGGTCTCAGTATACATAATAAAAGCAAGTTTTAGAATCATCTAACTATTCATGATAACACATATGAAAGAATAAAAATTCTTTAAAAAATGATGTAATTGCTTTTAGGCTCAAAAACTCGCAAAAACAAATTGGGATCTTATATGTGTAAATAATATACAATTTTTATTCAAATTAACTATCTCAATGACTACTAAAAATTTGACTTATAAAAGCATATTTATTTTAATTTTATCCTTTTGTACACTAATTTGATTCAATAATCAATAACGATTTCAAGTATTTATGGACATATTTTAACTAGTTCAAGATATTAGTTAATAAAATATAATAACAAAGATTATAATAAGCTTAAGAAATCCCTTTCCCTCATTTAAAATTGTACATTGTCCTCAATGTACACAATATAAACATAGATAAATTAAAAGTAAGAAAGTGTAGGAAATTGGTACTTCCATAAATAATAAGAATTTCATAGTTCTGAATTTAAGGGATTTGGTATTATCCATCTAATTTTAGATACAATCATCCTTGCAAAATATAAACAAAAGGGATAAAAATAAAAAGTAAAACTAAAAATAAAAATAAAGAAAATAAATATGGAATATGGAAAAAGAAATAACAAAAATGAAAATGATGCTAAAGCCCTATGCTAACACAAAAAATGGAAATAACATAAAATAAAATGAAACACATCCTATTGCTTGAGTTGCCTCCCAAATAGCGTTTAATTAACGTCATTAGCTCAACATACCTCTTCATATCTACTATCATCTTGGATCTATTATTAGTGACTTGCTTCTACCTGTTTCTTCACATAGCAGTTTTGTAACCTGTGAATAAGCCACATGTTGTAAGATAATTATAAATACATATTATATTAAATTAATAACTCCAATAGACTTCATTAATGCCCTTTTCAATAAAAACTATTAATAAAATAAGGAATAATAAAACTCCCTGAATCTTTAGTTGACTCAAATAGTTTTTCTTATAGGAAGTTTTGACCCTTCGTACTCAAGATGAGTACCAATAATTTATTAATAATTTCCTTATTTGGCTCCTCCTCTTATTCTTCCTCGATCTCCTTTATCCACTATTCTACTTTCCTTTCTTAGAAAAACGCTTTCTCTTCTTGTTCTTCTTCCATCATCTGTTTCCACTTCTTTACTTCCTCTTCTTTGATAGAGGCTTCCTTTATTTCCTTTTTCAATTGTTCTTCCTTCTCTTCTAAAGTACCAGTTACCCCTTTTTTTTCTTAGAATGCAACTTCATTCATGAAATTGACCTTTGTCTCTTCTTCACTCTGAGGTGTTAATAAGCTCAAATAATATGCTATATTATGCTAAATATATTCAGGTGAAGAAAATCTATTCGAATTCACGTTGGCTAGCTGCACTTTTGGAAAGGTATTATGTTATCATATTTGTAAGTCACTCTTCTTCCTATTGTTCTTGTAAATATTCAAGCATAATCAATCTATCCATAAACATAAGGATGGCTTCATTCTAAATTGTATGTATTCTCATAGAGTGAACTCTGAGGTTGAATTTGCATGCTTAGTTACTGCCACGTATAATTTGGTGCCTGACATTTATGATTGCAATGGTGACTCTTATAAATGTTGCACACTTTATGGATATCAATTGAGCCTCTGAAAATATGTCATCATACCTTTCTTTCTAAAATTGGGATGTTGCCATGGGCAATGGCATATCATAACTCCCATGAAAATATTGTCCACTCCATCCTTCCATTGTTAGTTATGGTTGTAATGATGAATCTTAAATCCTAACAATAAGCCACAAACTTAGAGTCAAAGTAGAGAAGTTCAGAGGATAAATAAATGAATAAGTCAAAAGAAAATAAATAAGAAAAATAAAATAAAATAAAATAAATAAATGATGATTAGAGTAACAAAAGTTAGGTTTTCCTAATATTACTAATCCCTGGCAACAATACAAAAAACTTGATTAATGCTTTCTATACTTATAAGAAATTTATCAATTTTAAAAATTAAAAGTGCATGGTGTAACTGTAACTAGCACAGGCAAGTATGGTTTGATCCCACAATGATTGTAAGTACTAATAATTACCCTTTTCCTGTTATCTAATTGTGATATCAAATTGTGGATTTAATTAAATATTAAACTAACAACTAAACTAAGATTAAAATAATAATGAACTTAAGGTAGAGGAAAATACTAGGAAATGTCTATATCAAATAAATGGTATCTAAGTGATAAATCCCCCTAAGAATCCTTAAATGTTAACCCTTTATCATACAATTATATTATTGATTATTAGACTATGGAAATTCCTATCTTATGTTAATATTTTTCTCTTAAGACTACTAATACCTAATCCATTAGTTAATTAATAGAAATCTTTTTAGTTAAAACCCCTAGAATTGCATTATCGATTTGTGAATTTCACTATTAGGTTTGAATCTAATCCAGAGGATTTATGTCGACACCTACCTCTAGGTTTGCATGCAACTCTTTACAATTATGGTAGATATATTCATACAAGAGGATTTCTCAATCTCAATCATATGAAAATAAATCATGAACTAATATTTTGAATATAATAGAATAAAAATAAAAATAAAACATATAATTGAATATTAATAAATCGATCAATAAACTTCTATTAAATAAAAAATAAAATCATATTGCTATCACAATTTAGGGTCCATCACACCTAAGCACTAAAAAATTTTGTTCCTATCCATAGAAAACAAAACCAAAGATAAACATACAAAAGAAAAACTAGAAAATGAAGAAATCATAATTCTATATCTCCCTTTTCTTTTAATGGATCTTCTTACAAGTTGGATTGGATTTTGATTTCTATCGAATCCTGTGATGTATTCTTCGTATTTTCTCATCCTTTGATTAGAATTGTTGCCTCTCTATTTCTCTTATCATTCTAAATCACTTAAAAAATCACCTCCCTTATTTTGCGTCTATTTATGTCCTTTTATAGTAAAAACTAGAATTTTTGGGATATACACGGTCAACATAGATAAGGTTGTAGGTGATCGTGTATCTTAAAAAGCACGTAAATTTGTGATTTTACATGGACATAAAGACATACATAGACAACATACACAATGGTGTATATAAATATATACGAGCATGTAACTTCATACGACCAAAACTAATATTCTCTAAATCTTCACTCGTTTATAGAGACTTACACCATCATTATACAAAATCGTGTAGGTCCAAGTTGCTTCAAATCTTTGTTCCATGCTACGATTTCATCCAAATTCGTCTTCTTTTAGTCCAATAAGGCAATTATCATCTATGAACATACTTGACGTGAATTAAGTACCATAAATATTATAAGACTATTAAATAACAAGCAAAGCACATTAAATATAGGTGTATAATTATAGTCAAATAAGCATTTATCATTTAACCTTTTGTATGTAAAACTTAATAAAATCAAATTAGAAAGAGAATTTTTCTATAAAGAGATTACGATTTGACCTCCTAAACATCACCCATCCTAGGCCTTGCTCTCTGTATCAAAATTCAAAACTTTTCATTTTCTAACCTCACTTCACTAGGTGGGAAAATTTATATTAATAGTTTTTATGGCCATTAGAATATTGGTCATCCAAGGGTCTTAGTTATATTACAAGTTATATAGGTAGGCCCCTATGTATAGATGATAAAAATGCAAATCTCAAACGGATTGGTCACGATTACATTTATATTGAGGAAGAGATTGAAATGACTCTCCTTGAGAGTATTAAGATAAATATATTAGATGAAAGGGAAGGTCCATAAAGGATTCTATATCTATTAGCTGCTAATAAAGGCCTAAAAGGAAGGAATAAGAAAAATGGGTTCCAATAGGGAAAATTATTGAATATGAGCCAAAATAGGAGGCTAGTGTAATGCAGATTAGATTTCCTTTGAAATATAAGGAAAAAAAAGTTAGTCATATGGATGATAGTGTCCCTGACTCCAACTTAGACACTCAATAGGAAGTTCCAAATCCATAAGTGGTTGAAGTAAGGACTTAGAAAAAACTTTGGTAAAGTAGATTAACCAACTAGAAGCTAATAGTGATGTTATAAATAGAAATACTACAATGAAGATGGTGAGGGATAGATGTTAGAACTTAATTTACTTAACTCATATGTAAGCACACCTTTTAGAAGTATTATGATATAATCCAAAAGAAGAAATTCTAGATGTAAGCCTAGGAAAAAGGGGGTGGTAGCTCTATACTCAGATGAATCTAGTGGTATAGAATGTTATGAGTTTGAATAACCCAAATAAACAATAGGATTTAAAGGACTTTCTTTCCTTGAAGAATCATAGTTTTTATGGTCTGATGCGGACCAAAATAAAGAGCCTTTATTTTAGCAAAGGACTCTGGTTTTGTAAAAAACTTTTGATCAATCTGAGTAATCTTAATCCTCATTATAGTAGGTATATTATTCTCCTTAGATACTAATGTATTCCTAATCCTCAGTTGGAGCTACTCTAATCAATTCTTAAATTGTAGAGTTACTTCCATTCAATCCTAAAAAACTCTTAACATCATAGTGATTTATGTAGAAAACTTAGAGTTTCTAAGAAAACAAATTTGGTCTAACCTTAGCTCACTAATAACTATCTCTTTAGAGCCTTAGTTAATTGTAAGAGATTTTAATTGTATTATTTGCCCCTATGAAGTTTAATGACTCATATGCAATGATTAGCAAAGTTGTGAAGATCTTTTAAAATTCTAGCATAAATTGAAGTGATATACTTGAAATATTCATTCACTTAGAATATTAAACAAAGTAGGGAGTGCTTTCTTAAAACAAATAGATAGGTTCTTCGTAAATTCCTCTCAGTTATCCTCTTTCCCTCATAATTGTGCTCATTACAGTAATCGTCTCACCTTTCATCATAAACTTATTAAAATCTATTTGAAATTGTTTAAAAATAAAAGAAATAACCCTTTTAGATTCTTTAATTTTCTAGTTAAAGTCCATAGCTGTGAAGACATTATCATTAAGGGTATGAGCAAGCAAGTGAATAGTTCTCTATCTATCTCTTGTGTGAATAAACCTAATGCCATTAAAGGGTAACTAATCCTATTAAAAAATAATTATTGCTTCATTAAAAAGGAGAAAGAAGAAGCTTTAAACTATCTTGGTGAATTACAAGTTAAATTGAGCCTTAACACCAATGATGAGGCTATTAAAGCATTAGAAAGATCAAACTTAAATAGGTACACTTCTACTCTCGAAAATTTATATTTACTATTGAAGCAAAAAATCAAGAATCATTTGGCTCAAGGAGGGGACATGAATTTGAAGTTTTTTCACAATTTCATCAAAGCTAGGAGAAACAAGAATACAATTATACCCTTCCTTATCCCCACCGATGTCCCTATTTATCATCAAGATCAAACAAAGGAGCTGGATTTCATATACTATAAGGATCTCCCTTTCTAAATCTAATTAAGTTAGGCATCTCTAGCTCTCTACTACAGGAGATAGGATTATGCTTATTAAGGAGATTATAAAGAGGAAATTAAAAAGGTTATTCTTTCTATGAACCTTTACAAGGTACTTGGGTCTGATGGCTTCAATGCTACATTCTTCTAAAATACTTATGACATCATAAGTTCAATGATCTCTAATACTATTCTTGAATTTTACCAAAATGGTAAACACTTGAGGGAACTTAACAAAAAACTTCTTATTTCTAGTTCTTAAAGTTCTTAATCCATTTTATCTACATAAATATACCTATATCATGTTGTAATGTGATCTATAAGGCTATTTTAATGATTCTAGAATCTAAGTTAAAAGTTGCTATTAAGGGAATCAGTAATCATACTTTAGGTGCATACATTCAAGGAAGAAATATTGGGGATAATATCTTAATTGCTCAATAATTTTACAAGATATCATAAGAGAAAGGAGATTAAAAGTGTGCTTTAAATTTGATTTTAAAAAGGAATTTGACTCTTTTAACTGGAACTTTCTTTTTAGCTTTATGGAGTTGTTTTGGATTCCCTATATCTTTCATCTCCTGCAAAAAAGAACATATTACATCTACATCATTCTTTATGATGGTTAAGGGGGAACCAACAAGGCTATTTATAGCTAGTAGGGGACTTAGGTAAGGGGACCCATTATCCCCTTATCTCTTTTGCTTAAATGATGAAATGCTTTCTAGAATGATTGCTCTTAACATTTTAAAAGAGACTTGATTTAAATTTTATTACAAATGTTATAAGATAGGCATTTATAAACTCTCTTTTATAAATGATCTGCTATTATTTTATAGGGCAACCACAAGGTTAGTATAGGTTTTCCTAAATTCCTTATACCAGTTCAAGAATTAGTTGGAATCCCCATAAAAGTAAATTCTTCCTATTTACAGGGCCAGTGAGGTAATTGATTTGATTATCTTAACTAGAAATTTTAATTAGGAATAACTCCCATTCAGATATCTAGGTATCCCTATTACCATTAAGAAGCTCTCCTGTACTAATTATAACTTGATGCTTAACTCAATTCAAAGTAAGCTGAATAATAGTTGCAATAATCCTCTATCATATGATGGTATGATTCAAATGATCATCCTAATCTTATCTAACTTGCACATTCATTAGTGCTCATATTTTTCTCTTCTAAAGGAGGTCATAAAAACAATTAAAAAGCATCTTAAAAGATTCTTATGGTCAGGCTTAGAGGCTATGACCAAAATTCTTAAAGTTGAATGGTAAGACATCTACATACCTAAGGAATATGGAGAACTTGACATCATCTCATCTAGAACTTTGAGCAAAGTACTCTTAGTTAAGAGGCTATAGAAGATTTACACAGAGAAGGAGTCCCTTTAGGTCTAATGGATTTACATTCATTTCTTAAATGGCATAAGCATATGGTCAATTAAGGAAAAAACTAGTTCTTAAAAGACTTTGAGGTGGATTTACATTCATTTCTTAAATGGCATAAGCATATGATCAATTAAGGAAAAAACTAATTCTTAAAAGACTTTGAGGCAAATTATAGGAATGAGGGATTTGGTTTGTTTAAATATTAAGCACAAATTAGTAATAGGAAGAACACATAATTTTGGTTTGACCGTTTTCATGACCCAGGCACTCTTTATAAGAATCAAGGTTATGATAAATTAAAAATTCGTATATTATTTATCAGAAAGGTGGAGCTAATTATAGAAAACAACTTCTAGAAGTGGCTTGAATATGCTTAAAGAGGCTTTGACCTTATAAGGAGCAATTTCCCTTCTTACCCTCCTAACTCCTCTAAAGATGTTTCCATCCATTGACTCAACAACAAGTCTATGATTTATTCAAATATCTCCAATAGAAAGTTATTTTCAAACTTAGAGAACCTTGTGGAATGGCATATCATCCTAGCCTAACTTTTTATCTTATGGTTTGCTATTAAATTTAAGTTAGGAACAAAATACACCTTTAAATTATATCAATTAGATCCTATATACATCGTATGCTAGGAGTAGAAGGAGGATATGGCCCATATGTTCTCTAACTATCTATTCTCCAGCTTCTTATAGAACTATATACTTGCACTCGTTAATATCTCATGACCCCATACTTATTATATTATAGGTGGTGAATCTTAAATATAGTACTTAAGGTAACCAAAAGATGTTTAGATTGGCTTTTGGCACCTTAGTCTACTTGATATAAGTTGAAAGAAATAATAGGATATTCAGAGGAACTCATACTAGATCCATCATCATTCGTCACAATCTCCAGAAAACGACTATAGAAGCTACAATTATAAGGAATCTAGCTAAGTCAATGAGTCCTAATTGGCTTTCAAGGTGGAGGATTCAATAACCTTAAGTTAAATGCATTATGATGTATAGTTATTTGTACTTAATTTGTATTAGTGATGGAAAAGTCTTTTGATCCCATATGACTCATCAGGTTGAAGGTTACTATTGCTTCACGTATTTGATTTCAACTCATCATGATCTAGTTTAATTAATGATATTATTATATATTTTCTAAAAACAAAGTTCAAGTTTGCTCCAAAAACTCAAAAAATACTAGAAAATGGTCCATAGTATTACAATAACATGTTTGTTTTCCTTAAAAATATGGAAACCAAGGAAATCTTCAAATTATTAAGTAGAAAAAGGTTCCTCTCTAGAAAAATATGCACAATATGCCACTTGATTATTAGACTACCTTAGACTTTATTCATCTTTTCAACTTTATAGGTAAACCTATTGGAATGGATAAGACATAATTAGTATGAAAAGGATAAACTATGTCAGGGTGTGTGTGCTTATGTATGTTAATCAAGATTTCCCTAAAGTGATTCTATTAATGAAGCTGCTATATGAACACTTAATTTCTATCTCCTATTAATGGACATCACACATACATCATTAAAGGAAGATGGAGAGATCAACAAGGAGAATGTTTTAATTAAGGGATACTCTAAGCTTGTAGGAATCAATATTTTAGAGGTAAAATACATATTACAAAAAGGGAAAGTCAGGTTAAGGCATCTTTAGACCCAAATTTGAATAATAACATTAAGTTAAATGATGCTACAAAAGTTTCATATTGAGCTAGTATGTCTCAAGATTCTCCAGCTCAATCTTTTGATTTACTGGATGATAAAAATATCTAGGTGTTGGAATTTTTTATGTACATTTGGAGTATATATATTTACTTAATACTTTACCATATTTTCTTATCTAAATTACCTTAATTTGATCAATTTTTATTATGTCTTATGTAATTCTAGATATGTTTCTTGGAAATGATGTTCAATAAAGATTAGACATCTTTACAAGGTAAAATAAGAAGAAACTACAACTTTAACATAACACAATTTGACACATAATCATATGCTAGGATGTTTTCCATATAGGAACTCTAGTGAAGACATAACCTCCAACATTGTCGAATAGGAGGTTATGTCATATGAATAAGCAAATATAGAGGAATGCACGACTTAAACATAGGGTGTTAATGCTTTAATTACCTTTTAGAAATAAAATTTAAAAGAGTGGAACTAGAGACAACAAACTGATGAAAATGGACTTGTTAAGAGAAAAACGAAGATCAACAAAAAATTTTGGATAATTTTGATAATGCTTTTGGGCATAAATTTCTTATCTGAACACCAATTAAGATGATTCAAGATGCTATGAAATATTTAGGAAGATTTTTAAAACTTTTATATTTTGAGTTTTGAGAAATGCAGAGTAGATCATAATGGAAGGTATGACTGTGTTCATCCTCATATGTTGTTTGGACAATAAGTTAAAATTCTATAATCAAACACAGTATAGAAAACAAATATGTCCTAGATCATGTTTGCAGTAAGAACCCTATTTAAAGAGATGCAAAAACCCTAGAAAAAGGTAAGTTTTAGTTTTCTTTTAGTATTTTAAAGTTGTAATTAGGGTTAGCAACCATTAAAGAGAGAAAACCCAAAATACATTTAAAAATTATATTTAAAAAGGTAAGAGATCTTGAATCATTTCAAAAAAGTGGATCACATTAAGAGATTGAAATCTTCTAAAGCTTTTCTGTAAACCTTTTGATTCTTTTGATTGTTTTATGGAGTGGGTATGAAGGTTATGTTTGCTCTTGCCTTCCACTCTCCTCCCTGAACTTTATCCACCCACTCTATTATGTTTATTTCCTTGCTTTCTATTTACTTTGCTTCCTTCCCCTCTAACCAGGCTCGTGCCTGGGCCCAGCTCAAATTGGGTTTCTGGCTTAGTTTTTGGACCCCACCAAGGTAACATACCTGTGCCTGGCCCGGCCCATTGCCATCCTTACCTCTAATATATCCCTTTGGTTAAAGAGGCCCCTTATCTTCTTACCACCTTCTTGTCTTCCTATGTCTTCCTTTTTCCCTGGGTCTAACCTCTCTTTTATTTCCTTTTTTTCCTAATTCCTCCTCTTTCATACGCCTTGTTAAGACTCCAACTTAACTCTCCCTCGATAATCCCATCTACTTTCCCCTTCAAAGACCCTTCTTGTCTCTCAGTCTAGTGGCTTTCTTTAGAGTTGGTGACTATGGTCACCTTTGTCCTTTCACCTTTATTACTTTTCTTGCCTCCCTTTTGTTACCTTTTTAAGTAACTACATTTTAAAAGTTATTAATTCCTAGTTCCTTCAGGTTTCCTTTTTGAGATGTCTGTTAGAACCCAAGAGTAAGTTTTATTAAATTTAGTGACCTTTCCACCTTGTCCCTATGTGCTTCGAACCCTTCAGCCTCTCTTAGTCCCTCTAGTCAAGGCTTGGCCAATGTAAAATCATGGGAAAAAAACCTCCAAGTAAACCCCTCATCCCTATTTTTCTTAAAAGAAAGTTGTAGGTGATGATATGCATGCCTCTCTAGAATATTTCCTCTTTTTTAAGAAGGAGGAAGGTTCCTGGTTTATCTTAAAGTAGAATTATTAAAGGAAAGAGCTAATGTTGGAATTCTAATATGTTGGATTCTTCATCAACAAACGCCCTCCATTTATAGTCATTCATACTTGTTCTTCTAAACAGTGGAAAAGTTTAGGATTGGTTGAAGTGTTACTCTCAAAAGTTAGTAACACCTTGTTCAAGTTTTCCAATAAATTTAAGGCAAATAGAATAGTGAAAGAAGGACCTTAGCATAAAGCTAACATTCCCACCTTCTTTTAAGTTTAGAAACCAAATATTGAACTAGATAAGATTAAACTTGAAATGTCCCTTTTTTTTATTAATATGCACAATATACCTCTAAAATATTAGTCCACTAAGGGGTTAAGTTTTTGGCCATCTTTATTGGGAGAAAATTGTCTATGGATGAAACTACTAAAAGAAAAAGAAGAATAGAGTATGTGAAAGTATGTGTTATTATGTTACCAGATGTAATTCCACTTACGAGACTAAGGGAAAATAACACACTCTATTAAGATTCCATCATAGATACATACCAATGGGAACCAACCTTGAAATAATAAGGTAAGATACGGATAGCCACTGGCATAAAGTTCCAAAAGGGTGATTATAATGATTTGATGGGAATCAATAACCAATAAAAAAAACCACTCCTAAGGCACTAATGTTGTAACGCTTAAAGAAAGAGACTTTGCATAGGAGGAGGTTATAGAAAAGATTACATGAACCAATAGAAATAGACTAGAGCCAGATCAATTACTTACTGGTGCAAGGGGCAACTTAAAAGAAAGGAACTTGAAGGGAAAGAAGTTGAAATCACTATTGATGAGAATATCTCTATCCAGGAAGTAGACAATAATAGTAATCACCATATCTTACCTATTGAGTTTAGATTGGGGGATGTTAATTAAAAAAGTGAGAAACTAGTTCCATATGATCCCCCACAAGATGATGAATATATGGAACTCAAGAGTGCTAAAAGGAAATTACGTAAGAAGAATAAGTCTAAAGGATTAGAACTTTCGACGCCTTAGTATGTCAATTTTCTCTTATAACATTTGGGATATAAATTGCCCCAAAAAATAACTAGTGTTTAAAGATTTTTGTCAAGGGTAACCCAACTATCCTATGGTTTCCAAAAAGCAAAATTAGCCTTCATAATCTATCTAAAATAAATGTTTTGGGAAAGAATTGGACCTTGTTATTGAACCAACATCATCACAATTTTGGAAGAATTATTTTGGGCTATATACAAGAAAAGTCATATTGAAAGTCATTATGTTTAGTTATTAGATGATGCATTTTGACAATATTTTTTTGTCTAGAGAATATGATGATATATACTACCTTTGTATATGGTTCCAACCTTTCTTTGCAAATAAGGAGTCTACAGCATAACCTTTCCTCTATTCAAATTAATATTAGTGGTCCTTAAGATTGTTCTTAGGGACTTCAATAGCTCTTTGGTATGATCTGAAGCTAATAGAAATACTAGCTTAAGGAGTTTCTCAAATGATTTTAGCGAATGTGTTTATAGATGGAGAAACAATTAATGCTCCAGACGACAAATTTGTAAAAAAAACTTGATAGACCTTTGGTTAATAAAGACTAGATGGTAGATTTCCTGGAGAGTAAGGTTGTGTTTAGTAATCCCATATACTCATATTATTCCCCAATTATAATTCAAAATTTGTTTAATAGATGAAAGAGAACAAGACCCTTTAGATTTAACAACTTCCAGACTCAAGAGAAGGTTTTAAGAAGGCAGTACATAACGGTATCTCAACTAAAATTAAGGGGCATAAAGCTTATATTTATGTTTGGAAGATGAAACTTGTCAAAAAAGAGCTTAAAAAGCTTAATTTAAGAGGAGTTTTGGACAATGGAAAAATAATTTATGATACCAAATAAAATTTTACCTTTATCTAAAATACTTTATACTAATAACTTAGCAATACATAGCTAATAGTAGAAGAGAAATTAGAACTAAATGAGTATCTCAAAGTTATATATATCCATAGCTCAATGCTTTAGCAGAGAGTTACAGTTTGTTTGTTAAAGGAAGGAGAAAGGAATACAAAGTTTTTTAATAACTTGATAGTGGCAATATGATTGAATATACTCCCCATTTAGGTAAAATGGCATAGTAATCACTAAGTATGAGGACCTCCAAGAGGAAGCATACAGGTACTTTGAAATGTTCTTAACTACGCTTGCCTTAAGTAACTCCATAACTCAAACTATTAATTCTTTTATTAGCAATAAAATAAACTAAGAGGATCTAGATTTCCTCAATAGGTTTTTTAATACTCTAAGTATATAAAGAATTTTGTTTAAGTTAAGAGCTTACAAAGCAACAAGGATATGTTGGCCCTATTAGTCACTTTTGCTAAAATTCTTGTCCATTAGTAAAGAGATAATTATAGAAGTTATTTTGGAATTTTTTGAGAAAGGAAAAATATTAAGGGAATTCAACCAAAACTTTATTTTTTAATCTCAAAATGTGCTACTCTTGTGAAATTTAATGATTGCAGACTTATTTTGTAACATCCCGTTTCCAGAGAACGGGTTGGACCAAAGAAACGGGTCCAGATGTGGTAAATTACCACATCTCATGCTCATGCAGTTGTGAATAGTG